>JAGFMF010011399.1:1952506-1971157 GCA_019455555.1 Galemys pyrenaicus
TGAATCCTCTCACCCCCCTACACCTCTGGCCTGTACCCCAGTGCTTGTATGCATAAATAAATAAATCTTTAAAAAAAAATAAAGATTTATTTATTTATGAATACAAGAGCTGGGGTACAGGCCAGAGGTGCGGGTTGGGGTTAAGAGGATTCACCAGAGACAGGAACAGAACAGGCAGATTAACTGAACACACTGCTGAGGGGAGCAGTGGGCAGGCAGGAGAGGTTTGCTGGGCCATGTGGGTCACCCCTCCGGCCTGTGGCAGGGATCGAACCTGTGCTGAAGTGGCTGTGGTTTGCTTCATAGTGCATTGCTTAACCCACTGTGCCACTGGGGAAGCCCTTGATCCAATCATCTGTTTTTGGGCATTTAGGTTGTTTCCAGGTCTTACCTATTGTAAATAACTGCAATAAACATAGGGGTGCAAGTATTCTTTTGAATCAGTGTTATTGTGTTCTTTGGGTATATTCTTAGGAGTGGGATTGCTGGATTATATGGAGGTCCATTTGTAGCAGTTTGAGGAGCTGCCACACTGCTTTCCATAGTGGTTGGACCAGTTTTAGCAAATTTTCTTTCTTTTTTTTTTTAAAGATTTATTTATTTATGATTACAAGAACTGTGGTAGAGGCCAGAGTAGCGGGAGGTGAGAAGACCCACCAGAGACAGAGCGGGGAGCAGAACAGGCAGATGGACTGAAACACACTGCTGAGGGGAGCAGGGGGCGAGGCAGGAGAGGTCTGCTGCGCCATGTGGGTCACTCCCTGGCTGGGGATCGAGCTCGTGCTGCTGTACTGTGGATGCTTCACAGGGCGTGCTCAACCCACTGCGCCACCAGGGAGGCCCAGTTTCAGCAAACTTTCTGTAAAGGGCAGGATAGTAAGTATTCTATGCTTTGCAGGTCAAGATACAAAATGAAGTGAGGCTAAAGACGCTTTACATTTTACAAATAAAATTCCAAAAACCATTCTCAACTTGTGGACAACGTAATATAGATGGGCTGGACTTGATTCCCTGAGTCTTAATTTGCTGGCCCTAAAGTTTCCACAAGGTGAAATCAGACATTTTTTGGCTGCTGCTCTTCTCTGTCTGGCTCTCTGCCCCGCCCTGATAGGCTTCTCCAGAAATATTCCTTTAGAAGTCACTTGTCCACAAACCCTCATCTGAGTCTGCTTCCCAGAACCCTGACCCTTGGTAGTGTCTGATGCTATTGGACTAGCTGGGGAGGACCCAGCAGGCAGGAAGCAAAGCCCACTCGCAGTACCAGGGAGACCTGGGACTGGGAGTGCCCAGTCTGTCTGCTCATCTACTGGGAGTGGATGGAAGGGACTTGGCTAGCCAGGGCCTCTGTTGCACAAGTCAGAGGTGTCATCGGATGAATATGGAAGGAGATAGACTTAGAGCTGGGGTTCAACAGGAAAATAGGGTACCTCTCATAAAAGCTCCACCTCACCTGACTGGCACAACATTTAGTCAAGCTCAGAGGAGGACTGAAGCTCTCTGGGTCACGCAGGGGCTCTGTGTTACTGTTTTCTCCCACCCCAGCCCGAGAGGGATGAACATCAGGAAGCGGAGACTGAGGTCAGCACGTTATCTCTGCCCCTTCCCTCCCCAGCTCAAGGAGCTTGGCCTAAGCTGGAGGGGCAGGGAGTGATTTGAATTGAAAATGAGACTGAAGTCCTAAAAGGAATAGAACTGAACCTCAAAAGCCAGGTTGAGATTGCTTTAATTAACTGAAAATGACCACAGAATTATGGAATCCAACTGCAATGTCATTATGCAAGCTGCTCCCCAGCGGGAAATGGGAGGGAGGTTGTGAGTGAGCCCGGCAGGTGGCAGCTACTGGGAAGATGAAAGGTTGTTTATACCTTAATGCACTGAGATTCCTCACTAAGCCAGTTAGAGAGAGCAGGGAAACTGCTCACCATCACTTTAAAAAGCTTTTGTATTGGAGAATAGGTCAGAGCGTTCAAAATGAGGTAGGCCTGACAAATATCAGATCTCATCAAATGACAGCTTCACTAGGGTCACCAGAAAAATACAGAACTCCTATCTTTGAAATTCAGATAAATGTCACATTTTTTCCCAGTATTATAAGTATGTCCCAAGCAATCTTTGGATTATAGACTTATACTAAAAAATTATTTGTCATTTAGCGGAAACTTACAGGTAACTGAGCATCCTGTATTTTTATCTGATAAATCTGCAACTCTGAGTTTCACAGACCTTTAGAGCATCTGAGATCATCCAACTTGTCCATCCCCCAAGTACATGGTCAGTGAGATGAGGATGATGATGAGGATGATGACAATACAGTGAGTTGGGTGATCGAATAGGACACTTCAGGAAGTGTATCCCAGGAGGGGATTATGGTGGCAACTATAAATGCCACCTACTCAGAACTTAATAAGTGCTGGGTGCTGCTGTGGTTTCACTTCCTCCCAAGAATCTGGAAGACAGGCGATCTTAACACTACCCTCATTTTGCAGATAAGCTGAGGTTTGGTGGTGGGAATTTTATGGGGACTACATCTGAGAAAAGAAAGCAAACTGTACATGTAAAAAAATATAAAAATATATAAATATATATAAAAAATATATAATATATATATCATATATATATTATATATGATATATATATATATATATATATATAAAAGCTGAGGCTCAGAGTGTCAGAAATTCAACCTAGGATTGGACCAGCTCTGTCCTCCAAGCCTGCGCTGCCCTTGCCAGTATGTTGCCCTGAGCTCTTGGGCCATGTTGCTCTGTGCAGACAGTAGGAAACCCAGTTGGGAAATATAAGCTGTGTTCCCAAAGGACCAAATATTCAGGGGGTTGAGAGCAGGGCACGCTGAAAGGCACTATGCCCAAAGCCTCAGTTCATTTTACTATCACTCGGGTCACCTGTTGGAGCTAGAAAGTGAGACTATCTGGGGATCCAGAAGAGATGGAATGTTCCATCTCTTGCCTTCCAGGGGCTGATAATTGGGTTGAGGGATGGTGGGTGAGGGGGCTGCTAGACCAGTGAACAGGATAATTAACGCTACAGGAGTGCAGAGGTGGATGCCCTACAGAACCTGTGTGTGTGTGCATGGAATGTGCCTATTTACTTGTGTACAACTGGCTTTCTAGGAGGCTCAGTTTCTTTGAACATGGGGTATCTCCTCTTGCCTCCGGAATATTGGTCATCATTAGATCTACTCTGGTCAGAATGCTCTAGGTCTCCAAATTCAAGAGGTTACAGATTGTGCAAACTGAAATGACAAAGTGGCTGGGTCTGTGTGGTAGCTGGTCATCCTCGTATAGTTCTGGCTGCATGAGGAACCCATGGTGAGCAGAGGACAACCCCTTCCTCGAAATCTAGGGGAACTGACTGGCTGTTGGCGGCTTCGTAACCACCTAATGTAACTATGCTGGAGTTCAGGTTGTCCTTGCTGAACTCGATGTAGCAGACTTGTTCAGTTCCTGCCCACTGCCCCCTTGGACTTCGGGAAAATCGGGCAGGTGCTCCTTTCAGCAGGTGAATGCCTTGGCCGGCTCCGGGAGCATGTCTCCTGAGGGGAACGCAGGCAGACCTGCAGACCCTTCTCTGAACACCCCAGTCCGATCAGTCCAATGTCCTCTAGCAAGAGGACTTTGAACTGTGGCACTAAAACATGACAGTGTTCATGAATTAAAAGGAATACGCACAACCCTGTGTTCACTGCAGCACTATTTCCAATAGCCGAGTTATGGAAGCAACCCAAGTACCCGAGGTCAGATGAGTGGGTTAAGAAGATGTGTTTGTATACACAGTAGAATACAACGCAGTGATAGAAAAAGTTGAACTCTTGTGATAGCATAGGTGGAAATGCAGGGAAAATGTTAAGTTGAAGTAAGTCAGAAAGAGAAAGACAAATATTGGATGGTGTCACAGAGGTGCAAAATGCAGGGGCAGTTAAAACCGAATCAATAACAAACCCAGAAATCTGTCTGTATATTAAAGCTTCCAGAGGGAGAGGGTGGAGAGCAGGGTGTGGAGGGGCCCAGTGGACCATGGTGGAGGACTATGGTGCCTTGGTAGGCGATGTGTGGCGACATAACTCTGAAGAGGTCTGACCTTGTATCTCTGAATCACACATCGTATTATACATTGATACTGCCTCAATGAAGTAAAATAAAATAAATACACAGACACAACACCATGGTATTGTGCCACAGCTGTTATTCCTGCCGAATCTCACACTCAGTCCATTTTACTCTGGTCCACGCTGTGTCTCTGGTCCACACTGTGACATGGGGCACTCTGAGATGCAGGGTGACTCAGTACTCTGGCATGGACGGTGGGTTTCTCTGAATTGCAATTGCAAATGGCAAATGGAATTGTCTGAACCAGCCAGCTAGTGGCTCTAGTTCCACCATTAGAAGTCAGAGGGCAGGACAGAGACATTTCCCGGGGAATGTGCTCGAAGATCTAGTGAGCACACATGCAGGCGAAAAAAGATGCAGCTGGGAAGGTGAGCCTCTTCTGGAAGTTGCCTGAAAAATGATAGTGCAGTTGGCTCTGCGAGAGCATGATCTTATGGTTTAGAAACTTAGAGGAACAGCAGGAAAGGGTGGGGATCAACAGTCACTCATCATGCTGGGTGCGGCAAGGGCCCCCCGCTTCCCTGAGCCACTTTATTAATGACCCAAAAGAGTAAGACCAACAGCACCTTTGTTAAAGTCACAGATAATTCTGAACTCAGAAGCCTTGGGAGCAATGGTGGGGAGGACTGACAAATGAATTCCCCGATTAGAGGGCTGAAAACATAGGGGCAGCATATAAAAGGAACTTGCCCTGGTAAAAAGAAAAGTCAGTAGAGATTGGGCCTATTTAGGAGAAAAAGATCCCCCCTCCCCCTCCAGCTGAATACAGGTCTTCAAAAAGTTTATGTGGTTTCAAAAACTTACTAATTGTTTTCAAAAATTGATTTTGGGCAAGAAATCAATTGAGTGTCTTTTTTTTTTTCTCCGTTAAGTTATTGTTCATAGACACTCAACTCATCAAATATAAACCTGTAAAGGGGGGTCATTAACAATGACCTGAATTCTGAGGCTTCGTAAAATCATAGGCTGGAGCTAACCCATTTTACATATGAAGGGACTGCTGAGATGCTGGGCTTTGGTTCTTCATTGTTATCAGTGAGGCCCATAACAGCCATGAGCTTGCCTGCTGTCACCTCAAGCGTCAGGCAAGGCTGAACCTGCACCCCACCTCCTTCTGCACTGTTAACATAGTGTGCTGTTCCTCCTCCGTTCCATGCACATTGTTTCCTTCACTATTAGTCAGGCCAGGGGGGCGTACAAAGGGAGTGACCCCATTTCTGACACAAATGTGTTTTCTCCCCACACTCACACTGTAATTCTTTCCCACTAACTTCCTGGCCAGCAGTTTCACTGAATTCTGGAACTAACTCCTGGAGTTAGCCCAGACCCCACAGGTTAAGAGCTTGAGCTGACAAAACTGTCCCCATTTCACATGCCAGCTGTGAATTCCAGGGCCCACCCTGCTTCTGACAGCTGTAGAGCTGAGTGCTTCTATAACTTCCCCCTGAGGCGAGATGGTTTTTGGGAAGAATTTCTTTTGGCATTTCAATTTTCATTTTCTGCTATGTAGTACCTTTCTCATTTCCTTTAAAAAATTATTTTTGAGGTAACATTAGTTTACAACACTCTACATGATTTAGGGGAACAGGTTCACACCTCCTCAGATGTACCACCTCCACTGGGTTGGATAATTTGCCAACATGACTCACAGAACTCAGGAATATTCTTCATAGGAACACCTTCCTTTATTGTGCTTTGCTTTACTGCACTTCACAGATATGCTCTTTACAAATTGAATGTCTGTGGCAAACCTGCTTCAAGCAAGTCTGTTGGCACCATTTTTTCCAACAAAAGATCTTCGTTCCTGTCTTTGTGATACAATTAGTAGTCAAGGCTCACTGCAGTCGAACTACAGGACATGATACTACGAGCCTCTTACTCTTCTTCCCAGACTCTACATTCCAGCCACAGAGAATGGGTTTCTGCTGTTTCTGGCTCACTGGTTATTCTCGCTTTCTCCCTTGTTGGTTTTATCCGTCCGTCACAAAAGTGCTCCCTCCACTCCTTCTCCTGCCCAAATCCCAATGAAGATTCAATGCTTTTGCCTCCAGGTGGATATGGCTTTGATTTGCTAACACTTCTTTTTTTTTTTAAAGATTTATTTATTTATGCACACAAGAGCTGGGGTACAGGCCAGAGTCACGGGGTGGTGAGAGGATTCACCAGACAGAGTGGGGAGCAGAACAGGCAGACTGACTGAAACACACTGCTGAGAGCAGCAGCGGGTGAGGCAGGAGAGGTCTGCTGTGCCATGTGGGTCCCCTCCCTGGCCGAGGGCAGGGATCGAACTCGTGCTGCAGTGGCTGCGGTTTGCTTCATAGTGTGGTGCTCAACCCATTGCGCCACCAGGGAGTCCCCTGATTTGCTAACACTTCTTAATGTGATTGTTCATGAATAAAAGAGCAATCTTTTATGTTAGGAACACAGTCATCACCCCAACCACTATCTATTGATTTCCTGATATTCAGTAGATGGCACTCACTCAAAGACCCTTAAAACACACTCTCACACACAGATCATACACATGGACAAAGGAAGAGAAGCTGATCAAATTGTTTTGGTGGTCACGAGTGTAGGTGTCATACCTTCTTTTAAAAATATTTTTCGCTAAATAGGTGATTCATGTTAATTGCAAGAAAGTTAGAAAATGCCAGTAGACAGAAGAAAAGATTATCCTTAATCCCAAGGTAATCACCGATTACATTCTGACTAGATAGAGCCTTCTGCACAGATATGTTTTTTTTTTAACAAAAGTAGAAATATACTGCACATAATTTTTATAGGTTTGCTTTTAAATATTTTACAATATATTATAAAAATATATCCCTGTAAATAACATAAACTTCAAAAAATTGTCTTGACAAAGCTGCTCTATGTACTCTATAATATGAATATATCATAATTTATTTAACAAACCTCTATTAGTGTACTTTTAGTTGGTGTTTTATTTTGCTATGCATATACATCTTTGCTCCCATTACCATATCTGCTTTAGAACTGTTTTTTTAATGAAAAATTTCAAATAAATATTAAAATAGAGACTAGTGTGGTGAATTTTCTCTTACTTCTCCCCCATCCCCATTTCAATAATTATGAAAATAGTCAATCTTGTTTCATCTATACCTCCTCCTGCCTTTACTAGATTTAATGGAAATCTAAGCTCTCCTATCAGTTTTCCCACAAGTACTTAACAATGCTTCTCTCTCTCTCTCTCTTTTTATAGTAACATGACCACAATTCCATTATCAGTCTATAAAAAGAATTAATTTTTCTCAAAAGAATTGAAAGCAGGGTCTCAAAGAGATATTTGTGTACCCATGTTCACAGCAGCTGAGAAGGAGTGAGGTGGATATATACTGGAGGTGGAGCAAAGGATGGCGGAGACATGTAGAAGAGAAACACTTGGAGGGGAGTCACTTGGGAGAAATACTTGGGGGAGACACTTGGGTGTGTCTGCTACTGGTCTTTGGCAGAGGTGGTGGTAGCTATTATCTGGAATTCCTGGTGGACAACATGGTACATTCTGAATTTTGGATATCTTTCTGTCCTAGCACTCTGGGAACTACTTAACCTCCTCCCCTTTTTAAAAAATTATTTGCATTATTTTTATTTTTTCCCTTAACACTTTTCTTGTGGTTCCCCTCTGGAAGGTGTGTGGCAATTTTTCGGGCCAGCTGCTCTGCTCTGGATTGAGCCTGTTTGATTGGGGATTTGCCGATGAGGGATTGGGGAACTTTAAAGAACATCATTAAATTTGTCTTATTATTATATCTTCTATTAGGGAAAATCGTCCTTCTCTCTCCTCTCTCTTTGAACACAAATTAAAGATCGTTCACACGAAAGAGTCTGCTTTCTTTGTCTTTGAGCTCCTGGGTGGCTAGACATTCTTTCTGAGTATGTACCCCTTAACAGTTTGAGGTCATGTACTTTCAGAAACAATACAAGTGGCCATAGATGGATGACTAGATTAAAAAGTATGGCAGACAAAAACAGATGAGTGGATCGGGAAGCCATGGTACATATACACAATGGAGTACTACTCAGCAATAAAAAATGAAAAACTAGACGCGTTCATAGGAACATGGATGGAACTGGAAGGGATAATGCTCAGCGAAGTAAGTCAGAAGGCAAAAGAAAAATACCAGATGGTTCCTCCCCTAGGAGGAATATAAGGGAACCAAATAAAGATCAAGGAAAACAATAAGAACAATAATAATAATAACAAGAAAAACAAAAACCAAAAATGAAAAGACAAAGACAAACTGGGGACACTTGGTAGGGAGGGAAGAGGGGAATGGTGGAGGGCAGACGGGAGCATGGGGGACTGAGGTGATGGTGCACTGGTGATATGGTGATGGGGAATACATGGGGATTACAACTGATGTCAAATATATGTAAATTAAAAAAATTATATTAAAAATTAAAAGTGAACAATGTAAAATAAAAAATGTGGCAGATACATGCAATAGAATATATATGTAAATATATATACTCCATTTCTAGATTTAAACTTAAAAAAATCTCATTTTTTATAGAGGTGACATTGGTAACATGTGCATGATTTAGGTGAATAGGTTCATACCTCTTCAGATGTATGTTACCATATCACACTCACCACAAAGGCACCCATATTCCTCCACATTAGGTGGAGTCCATTAGGCCCCCTGTACATTCCAGCCTCTCCCTGCTTCTACTCTGGTAGTTTCAATTCTACAGTCAGATTTCTAGGGTTTGTTTTGGTTTAGTATTACCTGACCCTTTGCTTTGTTTCTTTATAGTCCACATATGAGTGGAATCATCTGGTATCTGTCTTTCTCTTTCTGACTTATTTTGCTAGGCACAACATCTTCCAGTTATATCCATATTATCATAAATGGCAAGGTTTAATCTTTTTAATAGCTGTGTAATATTCTAGTGTGTGTATACACCACTTATTTGTAATATACTCTTCTGTCCTTGAACACTTAGGTTGTTTCCATAACTTGGCTATTGTTAATAGTGCTGAGGGGAGCAGTGGGTGAGACACAAGAGGTCTGCTGTGCCATGTGGGTCAGCTTCCTGGATGGTGGCAGGTATTGAACTTGTGCTGCAGTGGCTGTGGAGTCTGTATAGTGTGGTGCTTAACCTATTGCACCACCAGGGAAACCCAACTCTTCTTTTTTTTTTTTTTAAAGATTTATTTTATTTATGCATACAAGCACTGGGGTACAGGCCAGAGGTGTGGAGGGGGTGAGAGGATTCATCACAGAGAGCGGGGAGCAGAACAGGCAGATCAACGGAAGTACACTGCTGAGGGGAGCAGTGAGCACAGCAGGAGAGGTCTGCCTCGCCTTGTGGATCCCCTCCCTGGCCGGCAGCAGGGATCGAACTCGTGCTGCAGTGGCTGTGGTTTTGCTTCATAGTGCATTGCTCAACCCACTGCACCAAGAGGGAGGCCCCCTCTTCTATTTTTTGATTAGGTTATTAGTTTTTTTTTTTCCTGCTGTTGAGTTGTATTAGTTCTTTGTATATTTTGGATGTTAGTAGTTTGCCAGTTGTATAATGTGAAAATATTTTCTCCCAATTGTAAGGTATCTTGTCATTTTTTTTTTTAATTTTTTTTTAAAAGATTTATTTATTTATGCATACAAGCACTGGGGTACAGGCCATAGGATTGGGGGGTGATAGGATTCACCACAGACAGAGCAGGGAGCAGAACAGGCAGATCAACTGACGTACACTGCTGAGGGGAGCAGCAGGCACAGCAGGAGAGGTCCACTGCACCATGTGGGTCCCCTCCCTGGCTGGCAGCAGGGATTGAACTCATGCTGCAGTGGCTGAGGTTTGCCTCATAGTGTGCTGCCTAACCCACTGCGCCACCAGGGAGGCCCCAGGTATCTTGTCATTTTAATGATAGTTTCTTTTGCGTTGCAGAACCTCTTTAGCTCGATGTAGTCCCATTTGTTTATTTTCCTTGCTGTTGGAGTCGAGTCCCTAAAGATATCCCTGAAGACAATGTTGTGGAATGTTTTGCCTATGTTTTCTTCTATGTACTTTACAGTTTTTAATCTTACATCTAAGTCCCTGATGCATTTTCAGTTAATTTTTGTGCATCTTGTGAGATAAGGTGTCTAGTTTCATTCTTTTGTATGTGACTGTCCAGTTTTCCTAACACCATTTGCTGAAGAGACTCCTTTCTCAATTGTATACTTTTGGCTCCTTTGTCACAAATTAACTGTCCATACAAGTGTGGGTTTATTTCTAGACTCAATTCTATTCTGTTTTTCTGTGTGTCTGTTTTATTCTAATCCTGTGCTGTTTGATTACCATAGTTCCATTCAATGAATACAATTCAGCCTTAATAAGGAAGGAAATCATACAGCAGCATGGATGGACCTTGAAGACATTATGATAAAAGAAACAAACTAGTCACAAAAAGAAAAATACTGTATGATTCCACGTGGTACCTAGAGTTGTCATATTCATAGACACAAAGTAAAATGGTGCTTGTCAAGGGCTGGAGGAAGGGGAGCTGGGGAGTTAGTGTTTAATGGGTCCAGCGTTTCAATTTTGCATGGGGAAAAGAGATTTGGTGATGGATGGGGGTGAGGCACCCATGACAACATGAATGTTTTTAATTCCACTGAACTGTAAAGTGGTTAAGTTGGTAAATTTTACATTTGGCTCATTTAGACACAATTAATGATAATATAATATTTTTTGAGAAACCAAGGCAAATGAATAAGTTGTGGAGTTTAGTTAATCATAAATTCTGAACATTATTAAATAGCCAGCCAAAATTCAAATATTCTTGATTGTTTTGTGAATGACTTTTAGTTAATCTGTTTGAAGCAGAAGTCAAACAAGGTCCCTAGATTGCATTTGGTATCATTATATATTTGGGATAAATTCTTGGAAGTAAAATTGCTAGGTCAAAGTATATACATATTTTAAAGGCTTTTGCTGCATACTGCAAAATTGCCCTTCATAAATTATGTATCATTAGCTCTTATGTTCACTTTTTTAAAAAGCTGAACTTTGAAATTATTTCTGGAGAGCGTGTCCTGGAGACCAACATTTGTTCTGAGCTACCCTCTCCTTGCTGGCATCAGGTTGCACTTCCATCTACCGTCTTGACTGTAACTCTCAAGTTTTCACTATCCTGGTACACTCAAACTGGAAAGGTGAGAATGTTCCCTGCTTGCTCAAACTCTGAGTCTCCCATTTGCTTTCTTCAAGGTTCACCCACTGCCAGGTGACCTGGGGCCCAGCACACACCCTCCTTCTCTCTACCCTTCCTGCTCTTACATGGTGTCTTCATGGTAACCTCTGCTGGGCTCAGGACCCCAATAGTCAAGGGTCTGGATAGGGCCCATTATATGTATAGAAGCAGGGGTTGTATGAGGAACAGAAACAGTTTTGGGAGGCTGAGGTGACAATCACTTGTTCACATGGATGTTTCCTCACCTTACTGCTTTTGCCTCTGTTTGTGGCTTGGCTTCAGAGTTGTAGTCAGTCATACCTGGGTTTGAGCTTTAGAGCTACTTAAAAAGCTTGGATATGGGTGGGGCTGTAAGAAGCAGGAGATGACTTTCCTGAATATTTATAAGGTGCAGGATGGCCCTTGTCATCTTGTTTAAAAGGAGAACCAACTAAGGGATCAGGGAAAAACAAAACAAATTGGAACTAGCAGAGACATTCTGCAGGGGAAGGATAGGGAGAAGGATCAAAACAAGGGTGGGAAGACCACAAGGGATTATGGGCATGGTTCATGGACGAATTAATTGGTGGTGGGAATTTTTAGGGGATTACACCGGAGAGAAAGCAACTATTATACAAAATTGAACAATGATGTAATATATAAAGATATATCCTGAGGTGTCAACATTACTTTCTGGTGAGGATAAGAGAGCCAGAGATTTCATGTAAACAGCTTGGTCTAGTGGATTGAGGTTTGTCCTGAAACCCTCAGTACCCCTGTCTCCATTCTGGTGAGGGAGGCCTGTTGGGGTGAAGAGTGAGGGCAAGAGTCAAGCCAGCAAGTGACTCAGCCTGTAACCAAGGTGAAGAAAGAAAAGGAGAAGAAAGTCTAATACCTGAGTATAAGATTCATAAGTTCTTTGAACTTCTTCTTAATATTCCCAAATATACATTTGAAAATTCTTTCAGGAGATAAATTTTTAAAAAATGTAAAATAGGAGAAAGAAAAAAAAAAGTCAGCAAAATAAGGAAGATTTTTCCCTTTAGAGCCACTGAGGGGGTGGGGTGCGGGGCTGCTCTTCAGGAGGAAATATCTCCAAACCCTGCTTTCTCCCTCTGAGCCCAGGGCGGAGACTTGATTCCCGGATTAAGAAGGCAAACAAGAGTCCTAGAAATGCAGCTGGGGAGAGAGGAGGCCAGAGTAAATCTCTTTTTTTATTGGCCAGGTCTCCAGTGATCTAATTATAGCAGGAAGATATACCGAATGGTGCAAGTCAAAGGGTGCAGCTGGTGGAGGACTCACAGTTATCTTTGCTACTGGGGCTGGCAGAGAACCTGGTAGAATTGACTCAGGATTCCTTTTCAAATGCAGGACACTCCCTCCCTCCCCCACAGGCCACTCCAGGGAAAGGCCTTGACTGAGTGCTAGCTTACAGGACTACAAGTGTGAGTCTCTCTTCTGCACCTTTTGAGACTGCAGTCCTCATTTTTGATATTGACAAAGTCTGTAAAATTCAGCACAAAACCAAAAATGATCGAAGGCCAGGAGGAGAGCCAACAGCTGGAGATCAGAGTTCAGATTGCCAGCATAAAGCTGTTTCTTATGAGATGGTGGCTGAAGATTGAGGATTATGAATTCATAAACTTGAGTTAGTTCTGGGAGGCTAAACTGAAAGGCACTCCCATGAACCTTGAAACACTTGGAATTTCAGAATTGAAACAGGGGCAGAGGAGGGCTCTGACACCAGAGAGCCCCCAAAAGCCTCAAAAGGCCAAAAAGCCATAAACCAGAATCAAGGGCTACAGCAATAGGGGCTATAGCCTAACAGAAGACAGTGCCCGATATAGGTCACTGTCTACGGTTTCTCACCTGTGTGCACAATTGCAAGAGACCTCAGGTTATAGGAAAAACAACAATGGGGTTTATTTACAAACAGGGGGACACAAAAACACTTACATATCCACAAGAGGCTGGATGCTTCAGGCAGACAGCATCAGTGACGGTAATCACTGGTCACCAGGAGTGCTGGGCAGCACTAGCCAGTAGCGATGACCACTACTGGACCTGCAGAGGTGCTGTCAGAGACACCCAGTGTTAACAACTCACTCTTGTGAGTTGTTGGATTTTACCAACAACAAACAGCTTTTTGAGACACCAGGCCCAGGGCCTTTGGTGGTCCTTTTAGTCAGTGTCAGAGACAGGACCAAAGCCCAGTCTCTGCAGAGTCCTTTAGCCTCTCTCCCCTCCACAGAGGGCAGCTGCTGGATGGTTCCCTCCTTTCTTTGGAGGCTGAAACTGTCTTCTCATCTTCAGGGCTCTCCTTTTCCTCTGCAGGGGCTCTTCCTCAGATCTGCCACTTCTCCGGACCCCTTCTTCCTCCAGACTGCTTCTTCTCCGTGCTCTTCTTGGTCTGCTCCTCTGGTGCTCTCTCCGTGCGTCTGTCTCTGTGTGTCCGATGACCCGTGTGTTCTGTGTGATGAATCCCCCAGGGTCCCTCCGACCCTGGCTTATATTCACTTTCACGGTGCCCACCCCCCCAGTCTATCGGACCATTTTCAATCCTGCACCTGATTGGTCTATTCCATAATTCGGGAATTGCACTTTACATAAAAGTGTTCTGCCACCACTGACTTGCGGTGCAAGGCAGAATCCTGGCAACAAAACAATCAACTGACCGCTCAACCCCTATTGGTCCATTCCATGATCCAGGCAGTACACTGCTACATAAAAGGTGTCTGAGGAGCCATTGCTACAATTAGCTTGTACTGAAGCAGCACACCACTACTCCTGCGGCTGCAGTCCAGTAACAGAATGAGAGAAAAAATGATCTTTGCTTGATAACCTTAATGATTTGTTGTAACTAAGTACATAAGTAGGAGATAAATTCTTGGTTCTGTGGCTCTGTTCCTTGACCTTGTGTAAGTAAGCATGAATTATTTTCAGTGCCACCTGTATCCAGGTGGGTCAGGTTATTCCTCTAGGTCACTAAGGCGGATGAAGCAGAGCCCAGGTATCTTGCAGCCATTCTAAATGAGAGCGAGTTTAGAGCAGAAGAGTGACCTGTTGGTTTTGGAAAGGACCATGTGATTCCACATATTCTAGGTGTTTGCATTTGCCGCTGAGCCCATCCCACTTGTTTCTGTTGCCTTTAGCAGTGACATATCCATAATTTGTACTAGATCTTGTATGAACCTCTGTTGAAGAGGTTATCACTTGGGAATTTAATTCAATCACTCAGTAAATATTTATCAAGTGCCTCCTGGGAATAACTAAGTGAGCAAGAGAAATATGGTTCCTTAAAGAGTTTATAGTCCAGTGGGGAGGATGGATACGCAAAGAAAAATAATAAATTATAAAGATGATCTAGACTGTGAGCTCTTCAAATGTAAGGGCCATCACTTATTCATGTCCATGTCCTCATCCCTGGTATATGGTAGTATTAGTAGCAAACAATGGCCAAGAGGTCCTTTATTATGTGATTGACCTTTTCATTCCAGTTGTAGCTAAAGGAGACTTAGGGAAGGAAATGGGATACTCATTGGTAGGTAAAGAATGGCCAGTGTCTTTTGGGGCTTACAAATAATTGTATGGCAGGTATACAAGGAACCCCTTTTGGGGGAGGCTGGAGCACCCGTTGCACTGGCTGCTGAGCAGGATTCTGCCTGAGGTTGTCAGGGATGAACTGGGACATGCTGGCCCAGCTGCCGGGACTCCAGTCAGCCCATCTGCAGCTCTGCTGTTGCTATCCTATAACAACCATAAGTCACAAGCAAAGTTCTACAGATTGTAGGTGAAGAATTCAAATGGGACACTACAAGGTCCATAATGTCTTGGACTTGAGCTGGAAAGGCAGATGACTGGATTTTGCACCCATCTGGAGGCTTCTTCACTTAGAGCAGTGAGGGGAGAACCTGAATGTTGGTTTCAGCTGGGATTACTGCCTAGCGTGTCTGCTTGGACTTCCTCACAGCCTGGTGGTGAACAAGGTGGAGTCACATAGTGTCGTGTCACTTCCACTAACTCTTACTGGTCAACACAATCATAACTGTCTAGATTCAAGAAGAGACAGGGCGCCCACCTCTTAAAAAACGGAGCAACAAAAGAATCTTCCAACTTGTTTGTTTTAAAACCACCCCCTACCACAACCCCCTCCCCGGGTTTGCTTTTTCCCACGCAAACTTAAAAAAAGCACATATATGCTATACAGTTCATTCAAGTATATAATTCAAAATTTGTAGTAAATTTACTGAGTTGTACAACTATTGCCGTAACCTAGATTTGGAATTTTTCTATCCCTCCTGATAAGATTCCTTGAGTCTGTTTACAGTTAATCCTTAGTCTCAGGCTACCAGCAATCTATTTTCTATCAGTGTATATTTGTATTTTCTTCCCATATAAACTTTTAGGGTAAAACGAACACTTGAGCTTTGAGAAAACATTCTGTGTGCCCATTCCTCTCATGATAAGCAGTGTGGTGCCCCTGTCACTACCTTCTGTGTCCTTTTCTTTCCTTAGGTCCCCATAACCCAGACTGCTGACTTGGCTGGAGAGGCGTCATGGGCTCCTGGTCTATAAAATGAGGCTCTCGGTAGCAGAATTGTGTGATTTAATAAAGGCAAAGCGCTGTGAGCAGAATCTTGCACACAGTAACTCCTCAATGAGGAAAAGCTCTTTCTACTTACAGGAGCTTTTGTCTGTGTTCATGAGAGCGTCATGAAGTGCGTATAGAATCCCCCATTTTATGGAGGAAGAAGGTTTCACGGTTTGAACATTTTGGAACTGGATCAGAACTTATCTCTAGACTCAAAAACAAACCAAGTTGCCTCTTATTGGCACAAATGATTTAGAAATGAAAATTCAACATATATTCCTGTAAACACTGCACGTCAATTTATTTCTTGGTGTAGTAAATTTTTATAGAAAACTTTGCTAACTATCGTGTTGAAGTGAATCCATTTTGAGAAAGAAAGAATCTTCGAACAAGTTAGTCATCTGTGTACGTTCCTTGTGTTGAAATTCCAAACAATCTGTACGTGAAGGTATAATGAGCCCTCAATCAATGCATCTGAGGCGGTCACTAGGGAGGAACTCATGTGACATAATTAGATCAGGACGTTTCTTTTGTGCCTTTGAGGTCAGATGCCCTGAAAAAGGGCTAGCAGCAAACGAGAGCCCTCATTGACCTCCCTTTCTTTGTCAGGGTTAATGAACAAACGCTTCTTGGAGGAACAGACAAAAGGAGAGAAAAAAGGAGAGAAGAAACTCTTTTTTTTTTTTTTAAGATTTATTTATTTATGCAAAAAAGAACTGGGATACAGGCCAGAGGTGCAGGGGATGCGAGGATTCACCAGAGACAGAGTGGGGAGCAGAACAGGCAGACTGACTGACATACACTGCTGAGGGGAGCAGCGGGAGAGGCAGGAGAGGTCTGCTGCGCCCTGTGGGTCATCTTCCTGGCAGGGGAATTATCTTGTGAGTGAGTAAGTTGGAACTTATTCCTTTAAAATTTTTTCTTATTGAGCTATAATTCACAGCATACAATTCATTTATTTAAAGTATACAATTCAGTGATTTTTAGTATATTTGAAGAATGGTGGAACCATCACCATAGTCAATCTTAGAACATTTTTTGGTGTTCACTAAACAGGCTCCTGACATTTTGGCCATCATTCTCCAACCCTCCCATCTCTCTCATCCTCTGCCAACCACTATGTTTCTGTCTATGGATTTGTCTGTTTTGGCTATTTCACATGAGTGAAATCAAATAACATGTGACTTTTGTGACTGGCTTCTTTCACTCAGCATGTTTTCCAGATTTAGCCACACTGTACCATGCATAAGTACCTCACCCCTTTTTATGGTTGAATAATATTCCATTGTGTGGAATCCCAGATTTTGTTTATCCACTTATCATTTGTTGGACTTTTGAGTGGTTTCCGCTTCTGGGTTGATATAAATAATGTTGTTATGAATTTTCAGTTGCAACTATTTGTGTAGATATATGTTTTAATTTCCTTTGAACATATAACTGAAGAAAGGAATTGCAAGGTCATAAGAGAACCATATTTTAACCTTCAGTTGAACTTTCAGATGTTTTTCCACAGTGACTGAGCCATTTTAATAGTTTTCATGACTTGGATGATCTTTAAATTGTGCCCTTCACTAAATACATGATTTTCTAAGAATAATATAAGTTAGAGCAGCCTCAGTTGTTTTTCCGTGATACAGGACTTTAGAACGGAATTTAATCAAAGAGATTGAATGGCCTGCCACTCAGTGCTGGTGCTGGGTGCTGTGGAATTAATTCAACAGCCAGATATATTGAACCCACATTCATTGGGAAGGCTGAGTGGTGCCCTCACCAGGGAAGGTCTTTCAATTTCAACAGCATTTACTTATTGATTGTGAAAGTACCAAGGGAAGAGAGGGCATCTTTCCCAGGGCCTAGTCTCTTTCCAGAGTGAAGAGGATTTGGCTCCCCTATAGCCTTTAATGCTGTTTGATTCTGAGAGTAGGGCCCAGAGTGCCAAAAGGACATAATTCAAAGTAGATGGTGGCAGCTTCTTTGCTTCCTGCTTCTTCTTGGCGGGTGCCTCCAGCCCACTTGCTCCCTGGTACAAATGCACTGCACAGCAATGCCCCAGTAACTGCCAAGTCAGTTTTCTCCTAGTCTCAGTCTGCTGAAACACAGCTGTGAACACAGAGATACCTGCAAATTTGAACCTTGTTTGACTGGAAGTAAATGTTCAGCTCCTAAATGCTAGAGGACAGACTTGGAAGGAATTTGCAGGCTCCAACTTGTTGATTTAAATTTTGAAAAAGATTGATTTATTTATGCATACAAGAGTTGAGGTGTCGACCAGAGAAGGGTGGTGGTGAGAGGATTCACCAGAGACAGAGTGGGGAGCAGAACAGGCAAATTGACTGAAACACACTGCTGAGGTGCACAGAGGGTGAGACAGGAGAGGTCTGCTGCGCCACGTGGGTCCCCTCCCTGGCTGGGGATTGAACTCAAGCTGCAGTAGCTGTCAAGCTGCAGTAGCGTCATAGTGCTGAGACTTAACCCCTTGTGCCACCAGGGAGGCCCCTGTTGATTTAAGTCTGACATGCAATAAAACTACACAAGCAACATATTCTTACATCTATGCTATAAATTTGAAATCACCACCTCCATAGGGCTAAGAGTGAAAATGCCCCTTGTGTACTTTCTTTGGCTTATCTATTCTATCCAGGCCCCATTCCACTGCCTACTTCCACATCCTTTCCTGAAATTTTCCTCCTTCCTTCCTTCCTTCCTTCCTTCCTTCCTTCCTTCCTTCCTTCCTTCCTTCCTTCCTTCCTTCC
>JAGFMF010011399.1:1986452-2022614 GCA_019455555.1 Galemys pyrenaicus
AGCAGCGGGCACAGCAGGAGAGGTCTGCTGCACCATGTGGGTCCCCTCCCTGGCCGGCAGCAGGGATCGAACTCGTGCTGCAGTGGCTGCAGTGGCTGCAGTTTGCTTCACAGTGCGTTGCTTAACCCACTGCGCCACCAGGGAGGCCCTGAGGATGTTTTCTAACCCCAATCAACACATGTCCTCTCTGTTCCCTTGCCCTTCACAGTCTTGTTCAGAGCTTCTATTATATTATTAATATTGATTTTATGGAACGGCTT
This sequence comes from Galemys pyrenaicus, assembly GCA_019455555.1. Taxonomy (NCBI): domain Eukaryota; kingdom Metazoa; phylum Chordata; class Mammalia; order Eulipotyphla; family Talpidae; genus Galemys; species Galemys pyrenaicus. Next base: position 1,986,713 of record JAGFMF010011399.1, read on the forward strand.
TTAAAATCTCCCTCTCTCCGCATACCTTCTCATGCTATATTCTCTTTGGGTGCATTCATGGGGTAGATTTCTCTCAGGCATGAGTGCTGGGAAGAGTTGAGCTACTCCTGAGTGTTTGGCTGAATTTTTATCTTTTGGGTATTTGTGTAGTATGTAGGGTCTGTTTCACTCTTTCTTCTTTAGAGCCTCTTAGAAGCTCAGGAAAACATGTTTGGCTTGTCCCAAGAAAGTGCGTAGAACCCAACAGTCTGCTCCGCATAGGCTATCATTACCCTTACCTTCATCTTATTTTCCACATCTTTACTTTTCTCAGCCCTGATTTTCTCACATATTTATTTTTGAAAACTTGTTTTCTATGCAGTTTTTTGTTATGCTATGGCAAATCTTTGTAGAATTGGTGATATATAAACAGACAAATGAAGAGACAAGCAGCATAAAACTTTTTGCTTGTAGAGGCAACATAAGCCAGAAATAAATGCAATTCCACAGAAACTGGGATAAATCTGCAAAGGAGTGAGCATCATGCTGCAGAGTTGAGGGAAATCAGGAGGTCTATGGGACCTTACAAAAGTCTGGGATTGAAGTCAGCAAGGACATTTATAGCTCCTGCAACCTGGGTATTCCTTTTAGATACTAAACCCTAAATCGAATGGCATATAGGAGCGACTCCACATAGCAATTAGGATGGATTTAAAGCAGTTCTTTTTCCTGTACTCCACAATGAGTCACCAGCAACATAGACCAGTGTCAAGTCTTGGTGTTGGGGTTTAGCACATGTTCTTAACTTAATAGAGACTTGTGGCTGTGACATTTATTGCCCACTAAATATCTATGTGCTTCTGCTAAATATCTATGTCCTAGTTGGCTTCCTGCCATTTTGGTGGGAATTTGAGTCCTTCTGTGCTGAACAGGTGTGTGCTTTCTGTGCTTCGCTCTTGCTGACTGATGAAGAAGGTAGCATTCTAGATGGTGAATTTATAAGGTGGCAGAGCCTCCCTCCACCTGGGTCCTTGAGAGTAAAACCTCTTGGACATGAGCATGAATGAGGAGTAAATGTTGATTTTGGGAAGCTATTGAGATTTTGGGATTATTTGTTAGGGAAGCAGCACCTAGCTCAACCTCATGAATTAATCCTCAGTCTCTATGAGAGTAAAACAGGACTAATGGTCACTCCCTGATAGGTTTCTTTTTTGATGTTTAACAGTAACACAAAAGGAGTTGCTGGAATAGCTTTCAGCCCAGAAGAAACATCCTTGGCATTATAATGATAATCACCATTTTTTATTGATTTCTTCAGCAGAAATAATAAGGTTTATAATAAGTAATAATAACAATATCAAAGATAAGTTGTAGCTTGATCATAACAAAGTGAAACGAATATAGTTTTGGGAATCAGACGGACCTGAAGCTATAACCCAACAGAACACAAATTTAAAATATGAATTGTTGCAAACCATTTAATGACTCTAAATCTATTTTTAACAATGCACAATATGGATAATTTTATCTAACTTGTAGGCTTATTGTGAGGATTGAAAGACTCTATAAAGGTCCAAGCAAATAGCTTGGAACACAGGTAATTTCTTTTACTTCCCAGCTTGTCTCACTGAATAGGCTGTTCCAAAGCAAACTACAGGCTCCTTGTCACCGAAGTAACCTTCTTCCGGGAGGTCAGAAGTCGACCATTCAGTGAAGACTAAGATAGCAGGGCTGCCCTTCCAAAGCCACCATCTGGTTTACATTGCATTTCCCAGCAGGAATCATGTGCTGAGACAAGGTGTTCTTAATCCCATGAAGACTGGTATTATCAGGAGATGTTCACGCAAGTTGCCAGGAACTTTAGGCCACACAGTGGGGTGTCAGAAGGCTGTTAGCTCAGCCATCTTAGAGGGGGAGTGATGGGTGATAATACAGTGCTAGACATATGCTATGAATTAATGGGGGACCTGTGCTAGAATTAATACAAATCCTTTTCCTCCCCACCTTTCCTGCTTCCCATCAAGAAGTGACCAGATCATAGTGGACTAGGGAGTTCAGGCTATAAAATAAACCTAAGCGTCCAGGAGAAGGTATTGAAGCTGCAACAGGGGAGAAAAGTTCAATTAAAAATCATCAGAGGGAATGGTGTGGAGATTCCTCGTAAAACTGAAAACAGAAGTACCATGAGGTCCAACAATACTACCCTTAGGTATTTATCTGATGAATATGAGATCTATGGGCACTACACCCGAGGAGAGAAGTCAAATACTGTCCAAAAATTCACAATTAATTTAATTTTAAAAATTTAAATTAAATAAATTTAATAAAGAAAAAAGGAATTGTGGTATTTATACTCAACAGAATACCACTGAGCTAGTAAAAAATACCACTGAGCTTATGACTTTTGCAACACACTGATGGAACCAAAGGCGGTCAAACTAAGCAAAATAAGTCAGAAAGCTAAATATAATTACTGGATGGTTTTTCTTATGGAATTGAAATTAAATTCTTGTGGCATTTAAATAGTCAAAGCAAACAAAATAACCAAACACAATACGAATGACTTGTAGGCTCTGAAAAATGGTGGTTACCATAGGAAAGGGGAAAGAGGACAGGAGCAAAGGTAGAGGTGGCCAGTGTGCTAGTGTGAAGGGCACTGGAGCTTTGGTAGTGCGTGTGGGAAGATGTGTGCACTGGTTGAGGTGAGCGGCGGTACTCCTGAAATTTATATATTATTGTAAACCAATGGTAAAACAAAACAATTTTTTTAAAAGATTTATCTATTTATGCATACAAGCACTGGGTACAGGCCAGAGATGTGTGTGGGGAGGGGGTGATAGGATTCACCACAGAGAGCGGGGAGCAGACCAGGCATATCAACGGAAGTACACTGCTGAGGGGAGCAGCGGGCACAGCAGGAGAGGTCTGCCGCGCCATGTGGGTCCCCGCCCTGGCCGGCAGCAGGGATGAACTCGTGCTGCAGTGGCTGCGATTTTGCTTCATAGTGCGTTGCTTAACCCACTGCGCCACCAGGGAGGCCCAAAACAAAACAGTTTTACTGAAAGTTTTTGAGAACTCAATGGAGTGAAAAAAAAAACAAAAAAACAACAGTACCAAAAGACAAAATATTTGCAGATATGTGAGAGCCTCTGCATTTGTCTTACTGGAACAGCCTCTCCTCTCTGTGCAGCCTGCAGCCTGCCCTGCCACCCTTCTGCTGCGCCGGGACTTCTGCAGCTCCACCAACCGCACTATTGCCCTGGCGGTTAATCATGTCCTGCTGGTGGCACCTTGTCTTCTGCTCTCTTGAAGTCCTGTTTCTCTGTTGCATTCATATTTGAGTTTTCATGTGTTTGGGTCTTATGTCTTAGCTTAGGTTGCACACAAGGGTATGAATGCGAAGGTCCTTGTGTTCCCATGGGTGTCACTAGACCTAGAATAGTGCCAGGAACAGTGCATGGTCTTGGCGGGGACCCATAGAATCATGAATTTTGTTATGTCTCTGTGGCCCTGGCCTCTGTTTCTGCTCTCTATCCCGTTCAAAGCAGATCCTTGTCATTTTGGAAACGTATGTTCTAAAATCTTTACCACTCCTTATAGGGAGGACTATTGCTAAAGCATATGCTTTTTTTACTAAAGCTTTTCACGTTATCATCACTGCTTTCAACAGCACTTGCATTTGGCTATCTTTGGGGTATCATTTTCCACAAAGAAACCAAGTGTTTGTTACACATAAAAATTATTATGTATGTTACAATGAAGATAGCAGATAATCATTTTAGAGGAGCAGCTGTTGTACTTACAAGTTTTGCAACTTCATCCCTTAAGGCAGCCTCGAGGATGCATGTTCCAACTTCCAACTCAGAAAAAGGGCAAATGCTACTGTGTCATGGACCTGTGACTAACCAAACTGTGTGGGTGGGAGCCATGAATGCCAAGAGCCTCTCAGATGTCATTTAAGGTCTGTCTTAGCTAGCTTGCTCCAAAAACAGCCTCAAACACATCTATTTCTTCATTCTCCTTTCCTGTACTTTTCTTTCTCATTTTCAGCTGCTTTACTGAGACAGTCTACACCCATTTAAAGTGTACAATTCAATGATTTTTGCTATATTAGTAGAGTTGTGTGACCATCACAACCATTGACTGTAGAACATTTTCATTTACCTCCAAAAGGAACACTGTGCCCCCGAGCAGTCATTCCGTGTATAGTGCTTATCTGAAGCTCTAGGTGATCACTGATCTACTTTCCATTTCTATATTTGCCTATTTTAATATTTTGTAAATACAGTACGATGGCTTTGTGTCTGGCTTCTTTCACTCAACATAATGTTTTCAAGATTCATTCAGGTGGTAGCCTGTGTCAGTACTTCATCTCTCTCTCTTTTTTTTAAAGATTTATTTATTTATGCATATAAGAGCTGGGGTACAGGCCAGAGTCAGGGGAGGCGAGAGGATTCACCAGACAGAGTGGGGAGCAGAACAGGCAGACTGACTGAAACACACTGTGGAGGGCAGCAGCGGGCGAGGCAGGAGAGGTTTGCTACGCCATGTGGGTTCCCTCCCTGGCCAGCGGCAGGGATTGAACTCGTGCTGCAGTGGCTGTGGTTTGCTTCATAGTGCATTGCTTAACTCACTGCGCCACCAGGGAGGCCCACTTCATCTCTTTTTATGGTTGAATAGTATTACAATGTATGGCTAGACCACATTTTTTAATAAATTTGTTAGTTGATGGATCCTTGGGTGACTTCCATTTTTTGTTTATTTTGAATAATTCAGCTAAGAATATCTGTGGTCTCACTTCTTTGGGGTATATGCTGAAGAGTGGAATTGTTGCGTCACATAGTAACTTTAAGTTTGATAACTGAGAAATTGTTTTAACAGTGGTTATACCATTTGACAATCCCACCAGTATTCCTCTATGTCACTTGTTATCTTTGGTCTCTTTGCCCTATCTCCTTGAATCCAACTGCCCACTTCTCAGGTTTCTCTGGTTTCCTGCTTCTTTTCTGGCTCTCCTCCAAGGTCACTATGGAGTGGGGTGTGATTGGAGGGACTTCATCCTGGGGACCACGGAGGGCTGGGGCCTGGGCAGCGTGATCTCTGGCTTCTGAGCTCTGGCTGGTGCAGGACAGCATATACACCTGACTTTTCTTCCACAGCTCCACTTGACGAGCCACACAGAGTCCCTTATACTTCAGGGCTCTCCATGATAGCTGAGCACCCTAACTGGAAGAAGTTGGGGAAACCCTCCAACTTTCCTTTGCTCTTTCTTACAATCTTCTAGACAGGAAAGGGGTGCAATTTAATTCCGCTTTCTCCCACACAGCAGTGACTTCCATGATCTGCCTCTTGTATAGAAGGATTATCTTCTCTTGCCTGTTTGGGACTCCAAGTGACGGACCTTCCCGTCTTCACTCTTGACATAGTAAGTGAGAACAAGAAGAATTGGAAACCCTTTACTCTCTGACAAATGCCATCTTTCAAACATATTGTCTTACTACAAAATCATGTTTGGCATGCCAGAGGCAGACTATTAATTTCCTTATTCTTTTCTTTTACATTCTTTTTGTAATAAATGTGAGTCTTGAATGAAAGAGTGCATCTGACTAAGATAAAGATTATATAATCAGGAAGACAAAGAGATAATTAATAATTTCAAAATACTTCTATCACATTGCTATCATTTCAGTGTTTGCCAATTTATTTTGGCCCATGACCCATTGCCTAAAAGATCTGCCTAGCTTTAATATTGTAGGCTGTATTATGATTTTAGATATTTTTCCAAATATAAGTTAATGTAATACTACTAAATATATTGTTAATTTTGAAAATATTTCATTAATAAATTATCATTGTAAATAAAATTCAGGTAAAGTTAAAGTCCCTCGTAAATGCCACCTCCAATTCCAGGACCCCTGAGTAGTAACTGTGCCTATCTCACTTCCATTTTTTCCAGATTTTCCCTTTTGTATTTATATATTGATACAACCACATGTAGAAAGAAAAAAGTTAGTTTTCTTTCTCGATGAATGCTGTTATCCTTTCTACATTGTTTTGCAGCTTGCCTTTTTCCCCACTTATAAAATGTTTTGAAGGTCTTTCCATATTGGCACAGGTATTTTTACTGCATTTCCCAAAGTACAGAAATACCACAGGTTATAAAGCCGGTTCTCTATTAATGGCATGTAAATTGACTTTTTTTATTGTTATAAACTGTGATTCAGGGAACATTCTGGCACATAATTTTTTTCTGCACTTATGCAATGTGTGACTCTGAAGGGGAATGGTTGGCTCATAGAGTATTCACGTTTAACATTTTAATATAAGTTACTGTGGAGGATCGTGACCCAACTGCCTTCAGGAGGTTTAGAACTTGATCATGCTATTGAATACACTTCTTAAGAATTGCACGTGTCCTAAATCCTTCATCCTGGAGACTGTGATACACTCCTCCTCCATTCCCTTGAGAATCATTGATTTATACTTCAGTATAAGCGTAATCATTGTGTTTTCTCAACCAGAGAAACCTACGTTTAAAGGCTTACTTCTAATTGTGGAATAAAGCATGTTGTTTTCTGTTGAAGTAATTTCAGGCATCACTGAGCAAGTAAGGGAGGGATTTTGGGGTGTGTGAGCTTTTCTGTGCCTTGACATTACTGTCTTGGTTGCTGGCTACTCTGTGAGGCACACAGAAGACCTCTTTCTTTGATCCTCCACATGCCTGGGGGAGCTGGATCCACTCTCAAGTTTGACCTAGAGTGGGGAGACCTTGGAAGCAAGATCTTAACTCTTACTTTCTGATTTCTCTTTGCTGCAGTGGGCCTGGCAGAACACAGGTTCCAAGACATGTGGGGATGAGTCCCGTAGCTGGGAAGACTGAGAGTCCCAGGAGAAGAGAAGGGGCAGGGTCAGTCCCACACCTGGCAGGAAGGGTCACCATCAACTAGCAGCCTGGAGACCAGTTAAGGGGCACACACTGAGGTCTTCTGGAGAAGTAGTGGTAAAACAGCATAAAGTTGGCTGAGGAGGAAGCAGGCCATGACTACCACAATGGCACTGAGCCTCATTCATTCTTGGTGGGTACTGACTGCCTGCCTCAGGCTGACCAGCTTAGAGGCTCTAGAATTCTGTGGGTAGGTGGGTAGTGGAGGTGGAGCAGGAATGTGGAATGAGTGAGGATGTATAGAAATCACAGAGAAATTCTGAAAGACAGATCTTAATGTCGTCCTATGTAGCAGCTGAGATAACATGTTAAGAGATGTTCCAGAATTCTAGTGGGCAGAGCTGTGGTGTGCATTTAGATCTGTCAGACCTGGGTCTCAGTGCCAGATGGGCAATTGGATGACTGCAGTCACCACTCAGGAAGAGCCTCTGTGTTCTGATGAGAGTGCCCACTTCCAGATGGAGGAGATGGGTCCCCCACCCCTCTTGGTTCTTCTTGGGCTGGCCGAGCCATCAAATTAACACCAGATTGGAAGTAGAAAAGAACAAATTTAATCACATACAGGTGGAATATCTACCTGGATGTAGAGTCTAAAGCCAGTGGGAGAAATATATCCTGAGCTAAGGGATGGACAAGGGGCTTGGGACTTCAAAAGGCAGACTCATATGATGAAAGCCAGATTCTCTGGGATTTTATGTTTGCTCTGCCGTGTACATGGATTTTTCTGATAGAAAGATTATTTCTGATAAAAGTCTCAACTCTGGGTGATATCACAAATTTTCATTCTTCCAGGTGATGAGAGAGTGGTATAAGTTTCCTGTAAACCTTCAGAGCCTTGACCTCAGCTTAAAATTATGCCAAAGAGCTCTGTCTTGGGGGGGGCCTGTTGTAAACCTCTTGAGGAAACTTGTCTTTCACAGGCATGAGAGGAGATGATGGAGGAAGAGAACGCGCCACCTCAGGGAAGAGCTAGGGAGGGACTTGTTCTAGGGAGGCAGAGTAGTGAAGTGCTGAGAACCAAGCACCAAATGTTTCCTCATCTCTGGCTTTCATAGAGACTTGTTCTGAAACAATGCCCACAGGTCTTCTTCCTCTCTTCCCACACCTTGATCCTCCTAGCTTGTCACTACTCCCTGGTCATTATCATGAATAAGCAGTAAATTCCTGCAGCCCAGGAAATCTAGCCTCTGAGGGCTCAGTTCCCCCCTCCCTCAAGATAATGATAGATTATAAGACCCTCAGGCTATTTCTCTCCTAACCGTGGAAGCTGAGAATCCACTGAAGATCTGATATTGACCTCTGGATTCTGAGAGAAAAAGGAGCACTTCTGTGGAGCAGCTGTTACTGCCTGACCGTGAGGATGACATATTACCTGTGAGGATCTCAGGCGGACCTTTGTGCTAAATCAAATTTATGGCCTTATGCCCAGTGACCCTATGAATAAATGACAGCCTCAGATTTTCCATTATGAATCCCTTGTGTGTGCCTTCACTTCCAGGAAAGAAAGCATGCATTTGGCTCAGGATGGGGGTCCCAAATCAGAAATTGGAGTATTCTCTTTAGGAGAACTAGAGAGTGATGATGAATCCCAGCTCACAGAAGGACTTGGTCCTTTGCTTCTCCTCCCCAAGAGATGGGGAGGAGCTCTCATTTTATAGGTGACCCCGTCTGACCTGGGACTATATACATATATTTTACCTCATCTTCCTCAAACTCCTGCAAGATATGTTTAAATCACCTCATTTTACCCTTGAGAAAACTGAAGCATAGAGAGGTGTAGTCCTTTGCTTAAAGTTATGCAGCTCGTCAGACCAGAAGCCAAGTTTTTCCCAGGTCTATTTGGCTCTGAAATCTGAATTTTATGCACCAAACTTTATAATTTCACCAAAGCCTGTTGGAGCTTTATACCTTTAGGATAATTTTAAACTCTGCCTTCTGGTGGGGGTATGTGGGTCAGAGAGAGCTAACATTTACTGAGTGTCTATACTTGCCACACATTCTTCATTTTTCCTCACAATGACCTAAGAAATAGATTATGGACTTGCTTCATTATAAACCTAATTGCTTTAATGGGAAAAGGGGCTAGAAATCAGAGAATTTCAGACTTGCAATTACAAAGTTATTTTTTAAATATATATTTTTATAATGAAAGTGATGTTTAATCATGATAAGTAAAAAAAGCTATGAGCTGGATGTAATAGAAATATCACCAACGCAATCCTGAGGAGTAGGTTAAGACCCAGCCTGAGCAGAATTCCTAGAAGATCAAATTGCAGCCTGTTCCCAACCTGTAACAGTAGCAAAAATCCTTTCTACCAGATGGCTGGAGGGCTACCTGGTAGACCACCTCCCAGCTCCTAAATTGCCATACTTATTTTCCCTTATGCTGGGTAGGCCTCCAGCATAAAAAATGGTAACAAATACTAATAATAACAATAAAGACACAACAAAAACCATAAATGAAAAGACAAAGACAAATTGGGGACTCTTGGTGGGGAGAGGGAAGGGGGAGTGTTGAAGGCAGATGGGAGCACGGTGGACTGAGGTGATGGTGCACTGGTGATATGGTGATGGAGAATACATGGGGGTTACAATTGATGTCAAATATATATAAATAAAGGAAAAAAAATGGTAACAATACCAGTCCCCACAATGCAAACCATGCTTCTGTTAAATAACAAAAATCCAACTCATTTTAAATATCTAATGAGTTTTATTAAATGATTCATGAATCCGACAGCATCCCACCAACAGATGGAAAGATACTGCAAAGAATTATACAAAATTGGCTTTGTTCCAGAAAGAGAGGGGGCGAGGTCATTAGCAAAAGAAAAGGATTATTTCAGGCAAAACTCTTTCCTTAAGGGGAAGCGAGGGAGCGGGAATTTTGTCATGAAGATGACCTCACTAGTGCTGACCAGGAAACTCCAGATTGGTGAAATTTCCCTGTTAGGGAGAGACCGGAGTTGCACTTAGGTTAGGTATTAGCACTTAAGGGACCTGACCTGACCATTCGATTTTGCACCTGCTGTTTCCTTCTTCTTTTAAATGCTTCCCAATCAATGAATTTCTTGTTATCCAGTTTATGTGGTTGTAGTGGCCAGGAAGGGGGTGGCACTGGAGGAAGGTTCGGTTGGTTCTGGGCAGACGGGTCAAGGAAGGAGAGTCTTGGAGCCCTCGGTGGCTTTTCATGCTTTATTTAGTAGAGGTGGCCAGGTACATGGCAGGCAGGGGTGCCAGGGGGCTGGGGGGCTGGCACGCCTCCAAGCCCCCAGCGCATCTCACCCTTTTGGCTGCTTCTTCTCTCTCTCTGCTGTTGCTGCTGCTGTCGGGCCTGTTGGCTCTCTCGGTTCTGTCGGTTGGTCCTGTTGGTTCTGTTGGTCGGTCCTGGCGGCCTCATGATGCTGCCCATTTAAGCCCGTGTCCCAACTCAGGTGCGTCCACTCGCGCATGCCCAGCCTGGAATGCTCGCAGCACCGCAGGTGTCCATCATCACAGTGGTGGGAGGGTGGAAAGAACCTGATCATTCTCTGACCCTACAGTGGTGAACACGGGATGTCTCTTTGATGATTTGGTTCGAGGTTTACCTCGAGCTTTTCCTGCTGTCACTTGCCAAAAAGAGCCTGTTTCTCTGTAAGTCCTGGACTGCGGGCAGAGGAGAGGCAGCTGTGGGCAGCTCCCCACTTTCTTCTCTCCCTTCGATGTTTGGCAATTCCATTCCCTTACCCTTTGTCTGTATGAGTTCCAACTGAAAAATACCCAACAGAAACAAACCTAAACTGTCTTGCCCTCTTTGCTCTCAAGATAATGTGATTAAATGGGGCAGAACTGGCTACCAGCTACACCAATAACAGCTTGAAATTTGCTCTTAACCGATTAGAAAACACAACGTCTCCAAAGAGAATGGACTCATTCATCACATCTCCCTTGACAGTTTGTGCCAGGCTGGGCTGATGAGCAAAGCTCAGAGCAGAGACAGGAGGCCAGGAGGAAAAGCCCAGTCCACCTGTGGGAGCACTGATTCTGCTTTTTCTACTCAGCAATTAATCACCTTTGACTGCTGAATTATAGTGGAATCAGGAGAATTCTGGAGTGGAAATGCCAGGTGGACAGGGGCCCTGGGATTCAACCTTGCAGGTGAAAGCTAAGTCCCAGAGGCGTTGTGGTACCGGTGTACGTGGGTACCAGCGGGAATGGGAAGGCATCCTGTTTTTTTTTCCTGCATCTGTTAGTTCTAGAGACTGAGGGGTGCCCAGGGATCCCTGGATGTGCATGCTCCAAAATGGAGTTCTGCAATTGCTGCGTAAAGACAAAGCAAACTCTTAGGGGTGAACGATCTTTAATAGAAATAGTGTGCATAGAGAGAGAGGAGAAGAAGGGATATTAGTTTGGTGATAAAAACACCCCAAATTACCTATCCTGTCATAGGCAAATGCCCGGCCAGACAGGGTTTGCTCTAGGTCAGGTTGTTGGGGCCCAAAAGCTGCCACAAATCTCAGCACTTCCTGGTGGGCAACTAAGGGAAATGGTTTCTAAAGTAGGTCTCAGAAAGCTGGACAAAAGGAGGAAAATCAAAGTACAAATCAAGATAATGTCAGGGAATAGTTACTACTGAATGAACTGTACCCACTTGTAGGGTAAAGGTTGATCAGGTATTTCCACCCTCCCACCACTGTGATGATGGACACCTGCGGTGCTGCGAGCATTCCAGGCTGGGCATGCGCGAGTGGACACACCTGAGTTGGGACACGGGCTTAAATGGGCAGCATCATGAGGCCGCCAGGACTGACCAACAGAACCAACAGGACCAACCGACAGAACCGAGAGAGCCAACAGGCCCGACAGCAGCAGCAACAGCAGAGAGAGAGAAGAAGCAGCCAAAAGGGTGAGATGCGCTGGGGGCTTGGAGGCGTGCCAGCCCCCCAGCCCCCTGGCACCCCTGCCTGCCATGTACCTGGCCACCTCTACTAAATAAAGCATGAAAAGCCACCGAGGGCTCCAAGACTCTCCTTCCTTGACCCGTCTGCCCAGAACCAACCGAACCTTGCTCCTGTGACACCTGTTTCCTGCTGCTACACCACTGATATTTTATGGACTCTACCCCCACTTCTATGCCAAAGAGCTCCCAGGTAGTCAGGCCTACAGCTCCCATCATGCTGTTTTTTCTGCCATGACTTCTTGGAGGGCTATCGTAGATTAAAGCAGGAATTAAGTGAAACACAAGTGGGCCTGCGGAGCGTGGTTTTGCCTGCCTTCAGTGTTCACTGGGGGTCCCAGCTCAGACAGCGTTACCTGTAGGATGTGTTGATCAATTAATCTCTCTCTCACGCACTTTGCTCCCCTTCTTTTCATTTTCCTTGTATATAAACCTTTTATTAACCTTTCTATGTGTGCCTGCCCTTGGGTCTTTTTCTGAGTTTTTTTTTTTTTTCTAAGTGTGCAGGTGAGGACTCAAATTCATGCCATCCCATTTCCCTTTGGGGTTGCCCTGTAACAAGGGCTGTCATTGCCAGCCTCCACATGTGTGTCTCACCCACATGTCTTTCTTAACTGTCTTTAACATGTGTCTCCTCCATGAATCTTCTTCAATGTCTCCTTCCCAGCCATACGAGGGTACAAGTCGGAGCCCAGAAGGAAGAGCTCTTCCCTTTTTCTTGTTGCTTCTGCAGAGTCCACCTGCCTACAGCTTCACCTGGCTGCTCAGTTCTACCCCTTGGTGCCCAATAGCTAGTCCAAGCCAGCAGCACGTAACTGGGTGCCAGCTACATGGCACCTCCTCTTTTAATGGAGAGATCTCTGTAACGCTTCATCTCTGTTCTCCACACTTTTAGGTAATGACCATGCAACTGTTGACTTCTGTGTGCTCTGATGTTTACACCTGTCTGCCTTGAGTGCCCTTTCTTCCCTCAGTTACTAAGCTTTGCCACACTGATCTTTCTCCAACAATAAACTATACGGGTTCCAGTCTCAGGGCCTTTATCCCTGCTGTTTCCTCTGCATTGTTTTGTCCCAGAATGTCATATGCTTGGCTCCTTGTCATTCGGGAATCCTCAGCTTAAGTCACCTTTGTAGGGTGGTCTCTAGGCCTTTTTGTTTTGATTCTTGTTTTAGTATAATGGACCGATAAAAAGTTTATATTTAAGATGTATAACTCAATTTTTGATATATATGATATATATGTGTGTGCATTTTTTTCTTATACTCTCTATTAAATCTGGACCCAGAGATGAAAACTCATTTATAGGTATCACTTGCTTTCTTTACATTTGTGTATTCCCCCCCATTGCTGTAACATATTATCAGGAATTTAGTAGTGTAATCAACACTGATATATGTTCTCCAGTTGTATAAGTCAGAAGTCACCTAAAATCAAAGTATCTGAGGGCTGTTTTCCTTTCTGGAGGTTTGGGGGAGGATTCATTTCCTTACTTGGGTTGCTGACAGAATTTATATTCATGTGGTTGTAGGACTGATATCCCATTCTTGGTTGGCCTTCAGCTGAGGGCTATTCTGATTTCTAAAACTCCTACATCTGTGGGATCCTGGTCTCCTTCCTCTACCTTCAAAGCCAGTACTGGTAGGTTGAGTTCCAACATTTAAGGACTAATGTGGTCATAATGAACCCACAAGGATCATCTCCCTATCTCAAGGTTATACTCTTAATTGCAAAGTCCCCTTTGGCATAAGGCAACCTCACAGATGCTGGAGACTGTGGGTTGAGGGTGTGGGATCTTTGGGGCACCAACCATTACTCTGCCTATCTTCCACGTTGCCCTTCATTTTTGGATAATTGTGTTTCAAGACTGATGACTTTTTTCCCAGCGAAGGAAAATGAAAGCAAGACGAGGTGTGTACAGTCCTGCTTACCTTTGTAGCCTCTCTAAACATGGCTTTTCCTTGCATAGTCGATCTTTTTGCTCTTGAAGGATGGATGTAAGTGGGCTGGTCTCCTCTGTGGTCATCCAGTTCAGTTATTACTTGGGGAGCCTCCCTCTTAGAGAGTTGAACCTGACTGGCTCCTCCTACTTTGACAGTTGACAAGACAGAGACTTTTCTGGGACATCTGAAGGTTCCTATGCTTTCTCAGGTGTGGTGACCCTTCATCTGCATATTAAGGACACCACTCTATCCTGGCCAAAAATCCCTGGATATAGAACTCTACTTCTCAAGAACATCGTTCACATCAATTCCATTATGATTTCTGTGGACTCCGACCCACAATTTGTGGGTCGTGAGGAGTCATATTCTTGGTGGTCTTCTCCCATGTCACTAACCTCACCTGTTTTCTACTCTCTCTATTTTCTACTTCATTATTTAGTTGGTGACCAGGAAATATCCCTAGGTCTCGAAACACTTATGGCACCCTTTAGATGCATGCTAATTTACTGAAAACCACTTTGAGGTGAGCAAGGTCTTGTCTGATAAAGGGGCAGTGGTTTCATTGTGGTGTCTGTCCTGGTAAGGTGGGTTTGAGATTTGTCAGTTTTTCACACCTAGACTTGAATTGAGTGTGGTGACCCACAAGTCAGATGCAAGCGGGATGGCTAACCTTTTGGGGTAAACTGTCTTCTCTGTTTTTGCACATGGAGGCCTTTATCAGCCCGGTGGACTCTGTCTACAGGAATGTAGTGCCCACTTCTGTGTGGCAGGCTGATGGCACAGTTGACAAAGCAGAAAACCTGAACCTGTGTAAAATAGTAAAAGAGCAAAGCCACCTCTTATGTCTAGAGTATTAAACAGTTCTGGCAAGCAGCTCTCTGAAATGTGAAATATACTTAAAATATTCATTTGATGTAGTTTCTTAACACCTCTTTGATTTGAATGATAGGGAGAAAAGTGGTGGGATGATTGAGCATATGCCTGAAAATTAAATCTCATCGCATAGACACAGAGGGCTGCACGGCACCTGAGATGTCAGCACACGAGCTAGTCTCATCCTGGAAGCTCCTGCAACCCCAGCACGGAAAAGCCACAGACACTTCATTTGACAACGTGTGGTGAAGTGGCCGCAGCACAAGGGGGAGGGCCAGCTTTGTAGCGTTGTCTGACAGCTTTTGGCAAGTTGGCCATTCAGTCAGTGAGTGAAACCTTCAACAATTTGTGTTTTGGAGAATTAACTTTCTCCGAATTGACTTTCAGCAAATTGCTACAGCCTACAGCTTCTATCCCAAGTGACTTATTAAGGAATTTCTCCTGAACAAGTACTGTGCAATTCCCATAAAGAATTTCTGTGAATACCCTTTTTAGCTATTTCTTTAAACAGCTAGCTTGACTGTCCTGATTTTCTTTGGTGGGTCCCCTAACATCCTGAACTGTCTCAGGTGTCACCCCCCCCCCCCCCCCCCGCCCNTGTCTCAGGTGTCACCCCCCCCCCCCCCCGGGGCCATGCACCTCCTGAGCTCTGGAGGGCTCCCTGGTGGGCCCTTTGTGTATCTCAGGGAGCATCCCTTCTTCCTCAGTGGGAGACTTGGGATGTTGTGGTGACAATTTAATTTCTTTTAACTTCTGGGCCTCCCTGGTGGCGCAGTGGGTTAAGCAACGCACTATGAAGCAAACCGCAGCCACTGCAGCACGAGTTCGATCCCTGCCACTGGCCAGGGAGGGGACCCACATAGAGCAGCAGACCTCTCCTGCCTCGCCCACTGCTGCCCTCAGCAGTGTGTTTCAGTCAGTCTGCCTGTTCTGCTCCCTGCTCTGTCTGGTGAATCCTCTCACCTCCTGTGACTCTGGCCTGTACCCCAGCTCTTGTGTGCATAAATAAATAAATCTTTTAAAAAAATTTATTTTAACTTCTACTTTCCTGAGCTATGCAAATGCATTTATCGTTTTATGGAATGGACACATCTCTTTCCCCAAAGTCTGGAGCAGATGCTGCCTTGTCCTCATCTATCAGGGACTCCAGGTTGACAGTGTCACAGCCTGCTCTCCCTTGTCAGTGGGCACGAGGCAACCGCCTCCCTTGCTGGATCCTGGTCTTCATCCATCTTTCGTGGCCTGCTGAGGATGGGTCTGGTGCTGAGATTCTCTCTTGCAGGACACTGACAAATTGTCTTTGTCCCCTCCCTGTCCTGTTGGACCCTGAGCAGTGTGGTGGATTGTTTGGGGAAAGTCTTTGTCTGAGCCTTCAGCCTAGGAGACCATCCTACTAGGCAACTGCTTTGTTCCTCTCTTGTGTCCACGCTGCAGGAGTGGCCCGTGTTTCTGCCTGCCTTTTGGAAGCTCAGTGCTTTCCCCCTTTCCTCCCCTCCATTAGACCTACTTCTTTAAACCCATCGACGCTTTCACTGTGGGCCTCCCATTGCGAACACCATCCCACTGAGTGTTACTGACAAGTAAAATGTCTTTTTTTTTTTAAATTTTTTTTTCCACTTACAAGTTCCCCTCTACTTTGTTCAGTATTTATCACCTGCTCATTGTGTGCCCAGGATCTGTTTCATGCTGCAAGAGACACAAAAGGGCCTCTGTTTGAGAAGGAGGGTTGGTCATTTGGTGGAGAGCTGAGATTAATGTACAGGGGACTCTGTGGGACACAGAACAGGGAGTGACTGAGGGCCAATACAAAGGTATGATCAATGTTGAGGGGTTCTGAAAAAATAATAGAGTGCACGTGGTGGAGGCTGTGAGCCCTGATAGGGGAAGGGGTAGATTTACACTGAGCCTGAAGGATGGAAAGCAGAGGGTTAAACTGAAGAGGAGGCAGGATGATCAATCGCGAGGGGAGGGTGTCAAGGATAACCTCGTTGAGACAAGAATGGGCATTTCAGTCTCATGAGAGGGACAGTGAAGCGTGGGAGCTCACCCCTGGACAGAAAGTAATTTGGCTAAATTAGTCAAGCTGCTCAAATATGTCATTTTTTTTTGCAATTTTGGGTAATCTTTGAACATAATTAAAGTGGTTTTGCAACAATTTCTGTTCCCTTGAGAATTTCTGATAGCTTTTTTAGAATTTTATTTTTTTCTAATAGTTTTTTCTTTTGTATTTAAAGTTAATTTTAGCCATTTATTTTCACTTCAGTGCTCTTACTGGGACAATTTGGATCACTGTAAATGCCTAATGGGATTAGTTGGAAAAATCTACTAGGCAAAAATGGACGCACATATCTGCATAAGAAAGTCTAGAAGGACACATTCTAAGATGCTTTATTGAATGTCTCTGAGGAGGTGGAATTATTCCTTATCTTTTTCTTTTTTTGCATATGTATTTTCACATTTCTTCCTTAGCAATGGATTGCTCTTATTAAAGGAAATCAACAGCAATGAAACTCAATCAGCAAAATAAATTGCAAAAGGAAACCATCTGGAATTTTTCAGGGTTTAGAGTTCTTTTCTTATAGTTTTGAATTAATTTAAAGCCTATTATGTCTCCTCTGCTGCTTTGGCCAGGCTTTCAGCCTTGCCTACTGTTTGAAGGATTTAAAACTTCCATTCTGACTAGCTAGCTTTCAGCCAAATTGTTTTCTGCCCAGTCACCAGGGTTGGTGATGGACAGCTTGAGTGGGCAGCCAGGTGTGGACAGGGCAAGCGGTCACCTCTGTGGTCACTTGAAAGGTGTGAACCTTTTCTAGTCCGTCATGAGGTCAACCTTGCTGTGCATCAGAATCACCCAGTGAGCTTTCTAAACCTATAGTCGCCTAGAGACGCTGATGCATTCGTGTTTTCAGACATTACTATTTTAAAAAAGCCACCCAGAAGATTCCAATAGCCATCTTGAGGTGAGTCCCACTGAGCTTAAAGATTCCTTTTTAGCTTACTCTTCGGTCTCTCCAATGGATCAAAACCTTCTATTATCTCTAGGGCATGTCTTTAAAGTATAGTATGTGCTATGCACAATGGAATAGTATTCAGCAATCAAAAAAGAAAAACTAGATGCATTCATAGGAACATGGATAGAACTGGAAGGGATTATGCTCAGTGAAGTAAGTCAGAAGGCAAAAGAAAAATACCAGATGGTTCCTCCCCTAGGAGGAATATAAGGGAACCAAATAAAGATCAAGGAAAGGAATAAGAACAGTAATAATAATAAAACAATAAAGACACAAAAACCAAAAATGAAAAGACAAGGACAAATTGGGGACACTTGGTGAGGAGTGGGGAGGGGGAGGGTTGAGGGAAGATGGGAGCACGGGGGACTGAGGTGATGGTGCACTGGTGATATGGTGATGGGGAATACATGGGGGTTACAATTGATATCAAATATAAATTAAAGGGAAAAATAAAAAAATAAAAATTTTCCAGAACTTCAAAAAAAAAAAAAAAGTATAGTATTGCACCTTTACATAGAAGTACCTTGAAATTCTGCTCCCCTTGTAGTTCTCTGCTCCCTACTGCAGACTCATTGGCTCAAACATTTGGGTGTTACATACAGCAATAGAAATTTTAATAAGTTCTTTGTTAATTCCTTTATGAAACTCAACTATAAGAAAAGATGAACTTCTGCTATTTGCAGCAATATAGATGAACCTAGAGGGTATTGTGCTTAGTGAAATAAGTCAGAAAAAGAAAGACAAACGTGTATGATTTCATTCATATGTGGGCCATAAAGAAAAAAGTGATTGAAATAAATTAGAGCAAAGATAAATCTTTAGGCTATAAGGTCATTTGTGGTTATCAGAAGGGAAGGGGGTTTATAAGTTGGGTAAAAGAGATCAACCAAAATGGGAAGGATGAAATTGGACTGAGAGGTGAACAAAATGTAGTATATGCAGATGTTGACTTGTAGTGATGCACTTTAAACTTATATAATGTTCTAATGCATTGTTGCTTCAGTAAAAAGTTAAAAAAGAGAGAAAATTTGAAAACTATAGAACTCTTGTGTGTCCAATTGGATTTCCTTGCTTTTCAATCTTACCTTTGTCTCTATAGCGCATGGATTTTGCCAATCCTTCCTGGGATTACAATTTTTAAATTGCTAATGTAAATTAAATGGAAATATACAGGTTTTTGTTAACACATCTATTTTATAATTAAGCCTATTATATGTACATATTTCTCCATTATAACAGTAATAGATACTATAAAAACTTGAAAATACAGAAAAGGAGGACTTAGAACAATGAGATTGTTCATCTTCAAAGGCAACAACTGTTTACAATTTAATGCTCTTATTTTTGTCTTTCTTATGTATTGTAGTTCTTTTAAAAAATCATGACTATTGCGTTGTGGTAATTGGACATTACAGCCTTGTTTTCATAGATTGACTTTAGTTACAGAAGGTATTAAACTCTGATGATATTTTATATGAAGCCTGTGGGCTTTCACTACTGTGTTGTAACTGCCTTCCTCAGCAAGAGAGGGATATGTTCATTTCAGTTCCCCTCAAGAGTGAGAAGTAAAGAAGGTTGCAAAGGTCAGTCAGTGACAAGCTCTTCCTTACTGTCACTAGCAGTCAACAAGAAGGGAGGCCGGTAAGCTTAAGAGTTTAGTCACATAGATTTGGAAAGCAGGTTTGTTATAGGAAATTGTATTCGTTCATTTAAGTTATGAAATATGCTGGTTGGGGAAAATTTAATTTGCTAACTTAAGCTGTAAAATGACCTCGCAAGTTGTATGTTAATTTAAATCACTGGTGTATATACGAGTGGCTTCTATTGGATAAATATTCTCAGAGGCTGTTGATTTATTTTTAAATAGCCAGTCTATGTAAAAAATTCCCTGTAGCTATAAACAACAAAGTTTTATTTCTTGCTCATGCTGCATTTCCATACTGAGTGGGCAGGTGGATCTGTGGCATTTTTCTTCATTCAGAGCTCCAGGGCTCGCTATTTGTAACATCTTCAATTATCAAAACTGGGCAAAGGAAAGACAGAGAAACAACTCCACTCTCACATAATGATATTTCGTCAGACATAGCAAGGCTTAAGGCCCTGCCAGCCTTCATGGGGGTGCATCATAATCTTCATGATGCTTGGAAATGGAGGAAGCTAGACATGGCGAACAGTAGTTTGTCTAGTAGGATCTTAGTCTGTCTTTGTAGACTGTCACTGGGGTCTCTCTAGCAGGTTCAAGTCCATTACAGTCATTTGTGTGTCATTTATCATCATTTCCTGTCTTTTATTTTTATTTAGTTTCTTCATAAGGGGGGCCTCCTGGTGGCGCAGTGGGTTAAGCAACGCACAATGAAGCAAAATGCAGCACAAGTTCCATCCCTGCGGCCAGCCAGGGAGGGGACCCACATGGCATAGCAGACCTCTCCTGCCTCTCCCATTGCTGCCCACGGCAGTGTATTTCAGTCCATCTGCCTGTTCTACTCCCCACTCTGTCTGGTGAATCTTCTCACCTCCCGCGACTCTGGCCTGTACCCCAGCTCTTGTATGCATAAATAAATAAATCTTAAAAAAATTTTTCTTCATAAGGGACTTACTGAAATGTGTTAGGCATTGTTCTTGTTCTGGCCATTTTTCCTGAAGTGTTGGTGCCCATCCATTTAAACTACTTCCTCAGAAAACGTGGAAGCTCTGAGCAGGAGCCACAGCCCCTTGAAGGAGGAGCCCCAAGGAAGGAACTTGTGCTGGGAAGGAGAGCCAGAGGTTTGGTAGCTGGTTGCAGCTTCTCATTTTCTCTGCCTACTCAGAAAAGCCTATGTTGGGGAGTACTTTTATTTCAACACACTAGATATTTCATTCTACTCTTCTTGCATGCATGGTTTCTGTGACAGGTCTGTGGTGAGTTTTATACTTGCTTGTATATGGAAAGGTGTAATTCCCCATCTTCCTTGCCTCTTTTGGAATTTCCTCTTTGTCATTAGTTTCCTGCAATTTGAATATAATATGCTTATTGCAGATTTTTAGGTACTTATCCTGCTTGGTGTTCTCTGTGTGCCCTGAGTCTTGTTTGGTGTGTATCATTAATTTTAGAGAATTTTTGACCATTGTTATTTCAAAACTTTTCTGGTTCGTTCTTTTCTTTCCTCTTTATCTGGCATTCCAATTTTATATTTGTTCCATGTTGTGAAATTGTATCATGGTTCTTGGATATTATTTTGTGTTTTAAAAATTATTTCTTTCCTTTAGATTTCAACTTGGGAAATTTTTATTGACATTTCTTCGGTTTCACTGATTCATTCCTCAACATTTTCTAGTTCACTGATGACCTCAGAAGCATCCTTTATTTCTGTTATAATGTCTTTGATTGCTAGCATTTCCTTTTGATTCTTAGAATTCCCATATCTAGGCTTACTTTATCCACCTGTTCTTTCATGCTATTTACTTTTCCATTAGAACTCCTAACATATCACTTGCACTAACATATCACTTGCATTTATATATTAAAATACATATACGAAGAAACAGTATGTGTTGGAGATGTGGAAGAAAGGGAATATAAACTAGTCCAGCATCATGGAATGCAGTATAACGATTCCTCAGGAAATTAAGAATAGAGATACAAAATTATCTAGCTGTTCTGTTTCTGGGTATTTACCTGAAGAATACAAAAACACCCATTCAAAGAGATGTGTTTGCCTCTATGATCATAGCAGTATTATTTTTAGTAGCCAAGATATGGAAATAACTTAAGTGCCCAATGATGAATGCATTGATAGGGAAGATGAGGTGTATATATACAATGTATATACTAATCCTCAGTTGTTGTACTACTCACCTATTAAAAAAGATGAAATTTTGCCTTTTACAACATTATGCTAACTGAAATAAGTCAGACAAAAAAGGCACATACCATATGACTTCACCTACATGTAGAAGATTAAAAAAAAGGTGAAAACCAAACCAGAGTCTTAGATTATAAGAACAACATGGTGGTTAACGGAAGGCAGAGGGGGAGGGGTGGATAAGTTGGGTAAAGGGGATCAGTGATATGGTTCTCTACTGGAACCTTCTTGGCGTGGTGATAAGAGTCTGTAAAGGGGCTATTCTATAACTTTTATGAATCAATTTCAGTTCCTTGGTTGACCTATGTTCCTGCTATGATCGTCACAAGTGTTTCTTAGCTATTCCCATTCTTAGCTGAGAGAAGCACTGGTCTTTGTTATAGAGAATGCACAGGATATTTAAGAAAAGTTTCTTTTCTTCCCTCTGCCAAAGACACAAAGGATCTTTTCTAGCTTTTCACCTTGAGAACCTGCAGAGGTTCCTGAAAGTGAAACTATGAAACTGGTACGAGTACGGCTACATCACTGACACCCAACCTTTAGCAACACATCCAAGGTACAGTGATGTGCTCCCCATTTATGACTGCAGCGACTTCTGCTCAAGAAAGATTCATCTCAGCTGTGACTCTGTCACCTCTCTCTCCAGATTTTCAAGGGATGGTTTGTCTTGTGACCTCATTTCTTTGACAGTTCCAAATAATT
This sequence comes from Galemys pyrenaicus, assembly GCA_019455555.1. Lineage (NCBI taxonomy): Eukaryota > Metazoa > Chordata > Mammalia > Eulipotyphla > Talpidae > Galemys > Galemys pyrenaicus. The sequence goes on from JAGFMF010011399.1 coordinate 2,008,942, forward strand.
TCATTGATTTTTAGTTTGTTCACTTTTCATGTTATAAAGACATGGATACTTTTTACATACTCCATACTTTTTACATATTAGAATAAAAACTGGGGATCCCTAATATACAATTTTCATGATAAAAAGGGAAAGCAAAAAAAAAAAAAAAAAAAACCACGGACAGATATGTGGCACTACCCCCTTACAGAAAACCAAANGTAAAGAAAAAAAAAAAAAAAAAAAAACCACGGACAGATATGTGGCACTACCCCCTTACAGAAAACCAAATATATAGAATATATATTTTATGTTTGGATATTTGTAGATAAATGTTGTAAAAGCACTAAAGTGTGCACTAAATTGTTAACAGCAGCTACCTCTGAGGTCTGGGATGGAGGAAGGATAGGGAAATTTGCCTTTTCATACATCACAAAGGATAACTTAAAACAATAAACAGTATTGCCTCAATAAAATCATTAAAAATGATAGCATTTGACAGTATGGAAGAAACGAAAGCACATAATTCAGAAGAATTATGTACTGGAAATAAATACTATAGGTTGCAGGTGAGACTAGGTAGTGAATAATAATGATAATAAGTAGCCTTTACTGTTTATTACAATCCAATCTCTCTCTGAGGGGTTTGCCTGCATTTTCAAATTTAATGATTGTTCCAGCATCCCTATGCCAATCAGCCAATGAAGATCCCTACAGCTCAGCCTGGCGAAGGAACTCGACTCAGGTGTTATAGTTAGAAGGCGGGCAAGTGGGTATCTGAACACATTCGGAGCCCTCCGGAGTCCTCTTTGACTGTTACTGAGCCCAGAAGCCAGGGACAGGGCAGGAAACTAAAGGGAGTGAAGGAAAATCAGGGCATCCAGTGGCTAGACAAATTGTTCCTTTACCCAGGGGCTAAGCATTTACTGCACTTAGAGAAAAAGTCAGGAGTGATGAGAGGATACAGAGCCGTTGCCTCTGAGCATTTGTTATTTAACACTGAACCTTGGATCTGATGCAAGTCTCATGTGTCCCTGCTGTGGTTATGTGGCTGACCTATTAATTTAGAGTTGTGCAGGGACTTCCCTGGTGTGTAAGGGGTTAAGATGCAGCACTGTGAAGCTATCAGCAGCCACTGTAGCATGAGTTTGATTACCAGCCAGGGAGCTAACCCACATGGTGCAGCAGACCTCTCCTGTCTCGCCCGCTGCTCCCCTCAGCAGTGTCTTTCAGTCAGTCTGCCTGTTCTTCTCCCCACTGTGTCTCTGGTGAATCCTCTCACCCCAACCTCTGCACATCTGGACTATACCCCAGCTTTTGTATGTATTAAAAAAAAAGAGTTGTGCAATGCTTAGCCAGCTGGGGAAAAGGGAAGGGGCTGCTCAGGTGGGCACCAAAATGGGTACCTAGGGATTAGTGCTTCTCAAAATGTGGTCCAGGAACCAGGAGCATGTGAGACTTGCACTGCTAGGGTTCCACAGCTGGCCTGTGAATGCAGAAGCACTGAGGTGAAGTACAGAGATCTGTGTGTTGAATGACCTCTCAGGTGATTCTAAAGTAGGATCACATTTGAGATCTGCTGGTGAAGACGATTGCCATGGGGAAGAACTAGCCCAAAGTCATTTTCATCCCCTGCAAGGGACACAGAAGGAGAACAATCAGAGGCTGCTTTTAGTAGAAGAGCTGAATGTCTATGTAACTGATAGGAGAAGTCTTTTGTCTTTAGTCTTTTCTCATCTTAACTTCTTTCTTCAGCTTTGGCAAGATGTGAATCTTTTATGATGTGTTATTTATACATATACACATACATATACTAAATATATGCTACATATATATTTATTATATATGTGGTAAACCACTTACATATAGTATAGTACAATGAATTTAATATTTAGCATATGTTAACATGTATTATAAATTATAGAACATTATGGGTATAGTATATATGCATATATAATCACAAAATATTAACATTTAAAAACCAGAGGAAAGACTAAAGACAAATAGAGACACACGCATCCAATAACTCCCAAACAAGGAATGCATTATGCCTCTGCCAGAACTGTATTGTACTGTCCCTCGCATCATAACTTTAACATCAATGGGCATTTTATGCTAAATTTTTATGTCAAAATTGTTTCTTCTGTTGTTTTAATTCATATATCTTTAATTCCCAGTGGAATAAACATTTTCTATATGTTTATTATTAATTGCAATTCCTCTTTCTACACTGTGTTCTTTGTAATATTATCTGTTTCTATCATTTTTAGATATATTATAGTTTGACTATATTTCATTTCTACCACATATATTATTGCTGGAAGATGCTCACCTTTTTCTTTTGTGAGTTTTGATTTCTGTAAACTTAGAAACTCCTTCTCTTTTGTATGTTTAACATATGCTCAATTCTGTTTTCTTTTGGTTTATTGCTATTTTAATCTTACATGTATTGTTTTACTCCAGCAATTTAGTTTTCAGTTGCTTTGCAACTTTTATTTTGACAAGTAATAGAAACTAAAAAGCACACATTTCTTATTTATGAAAATCCTCCCCCAAATAAATATTTTTGTAATGCAGATAATCTCTCTTACTTCAGATAGTGCAGACAGTAAAGTCTATGGGAATGAAGGGGATTGTGGTGGTTGAAGTCTCCCCCAGGCACATCAGGAAAACAGCTTCCAGAAAATACTCCCCTTCCAATTCCTTCTCACATGGCCACGAAGTTAGTTTGCAATTCCAGGAAGAGGTCATTTGAACAGCGGGTTCTCATTTGAACCTGCTGTTCTGAATGGAGCTCACGAAAGAAAATTTTATTCTGTGCACAGGTTCTCAGATACTCAAGGACAGCAAAGTACTGGTGGAGAGAGACCCTGGGCTGACATTTCCAGCTCAGCTGAGGCCCAGACCCCAGACCCCTAGGTCAGAGGAAAGAGAACATTTCACTTCATTAAGTGAAGGTTGTCCCTACAGCTCCTTTCTCAGCTGGAGAGAAGCACGGATGCTTAAATCCCATTTGAGTCCACTGCTGGACTCATGTAAGAAAGGTTCAGTGAAGACAGTGCTCTCTTAAGTGACTCTGGCCCAAACTCGGGTGAGGCAGCTCGGAAAGATGGGAGGTCAGACAGGGATAGGGTTGGGAGTCAGCATTCAGCGTGATGGGATGTGTTCTCTCCTCAGGGGCATCCAACTTAGTTAGGGCCAAAATAACATTGGGAAGATTGATGTGATGTGTAATGTGGGAAGCATAGAATTTAAAGGTTTGGTAATAGGAGGTATTAAGGAGGGAAGTTTCATAATATTAACCACAGTTTCTTTTTGATAGTACTAGTTTTAGTCCCCTCTCCATGTCTTCCTGACACAAGTGCCATGGATAAGACAAGCCAGGGTTTAGAGAGAAAGCAGAAAGTGTGTTAGCAAAATCATGCTAAAATATATATTATGAGAAATTTGAGTTCAGCAAAATGAAAACTCGAACGATCTTGGAGATTTACCACAGGGTTTAGGGCCCATGAGGTCTCTTTCTCTTCCCTCCCCTCCAGTTGCAGAATCTATGGCAATTTGCCTTAACTCTACAATGGGCCCATCTTAAATGGAACCTGATAGAACCAAAGAACTGACACATGAACAGAAGCTGGGGTAGGAGACTGAGGAACCAGAGGATGAAGGAAAATGCAAGAGGAAAGGATGATATTACCAAGGTGCTGACAGAGGTGGTTCCTTGCTTCTCTTACAAGAAGAACTCCTAACAATTAATTAGGGAGACACTACTGAGAGTCCCAACTCAGAGTAAGATTGAAGCCCCCAAGCACCTCAGAGACTAGCACAGATGGTAGCAGGGGGACAGGGAAGAGATTAAAATGTCACTGGACAAGAGCTGGGTGGAAAGAAACAACTAGAGTCTGAGTCTGGGGCAGAGACAAAACCGGAGAAAATATCAGCTTAGCCAGGAGCCCTGGATAGGGGAGAGAAGAAATGGTGTGAAGCACACATCCCTGATTTAGGTGAAGTTTCCATGAAGGAACAGAGGTGCTTCACACAGAGTAGGATCCCAGAAAGGAGGACAAGAGAGGAGGTGTCCTAGATTACATCCTCTTTTCCTCACCTCTTAGACTGGTACTGAAATGCACTGATAGCAGACAGACTAAGTCTTAGAACTAGTAGCCCAGACGGAGGGATATTGGTGATGCCATAGACACAAACTGTGCTCTCTACACCCTGCCCCTCTCATGTTTTTAACAGCGTCTGGGCCTCTCCATGCACCTCCTCCTACATCCTGCTAACACAGAAATGCAAATACCTCAGTACTACAGAAGCCACAAGAGGCCAAAAAGAAAAAAAAAATCAAACATTCCATCTGCTGGAAAAGTAAAGATAGTTTTACTCTCTAAGTAGCCGATACAGATTTTTTAAAATATAGGGAAATTTAAAGTAACAAAACAGACAGAAAACACATGGCAACTTGAGATCACAAGGCAACTGATATTACAACAGCTTAGTCTGTGGACTTTTTCAACTTTTCCTTTCACCACAGAGTTCTTTTTTTTTTATATTATTTTATTTTAAAAAATTTTCATTTTTTTACTTTTTCTTACAATATTTGCTTTCTTTTCTCTGTGTGGTCCCCATAGAATTTCCACCACCAATTCACCTGTGCACCGTCACCATAATCCCTTGTGCTCTTCCAGTCCTGGCCTTAATCCCAATGCCTCCCTCTTCCATGCAGAATGTCTCTGATTTGTAGTTGTCTGTGTTTGTTTTGTTTTGTTGCACCACAGAGTTCTCAGTGAACTCTCCATCATTCTACAAGTATCAACCTCCTAGTGTAGCCCTGGCAGGGCCAAGGCATACATTTTCCATCAGAGCAAAATGTAGAATTTTCTTTTCTTGGTCCTCATCCTTAACATCCCCTTTATGAACTTTATTTCACCCTCTTTCCCCTGCAGGGGGCTAGTTCCACACCTTTGTCCTGCACGTGTCTCTGCTCCCTGTGTCACTCTGAGCGGCTTCATGTTAGGCCGTGCTGCAGAATTGCCTGGGTATGGTTGAGCTTCTCCAACCTCTCCAGTTCCTGGGCCACCTGCTTCAGCTTTTCAGTTGATTCTGTTTGCCTGTTCATGCAAGTCCTCAACTCTTGCACTAGGCTGACCAATCTGCCCTAACAAAGAAGCCTGCCGTGCCTCCATGAAACAGCTGGACTTGTTTGGTCATAGAGCAGTGCCTTGAAAAGCTCTTTGTACCTGCCTGCCACCTCAATGGAGATCTGGATTGCCAAGCTAGGCTTGACTTGGGCCAACCTGATAGCGTGAACATGCTTCAGAACGTGTCAGTGACTTTCATTCTGTTTTCTATTGAAAAAATTTGGATCCTACTCATGCTTAGATATTCATTGACTGGCTCTACTGGTTTAATGCCAGTGGATGCCAGGTGATGGGCTTCAGCATCTACTGACAACACATTTATGTGTTCCGTGATGCTGGTAAACCCACTGGTCACAGCAGCCACTGTTCCTAGGCCTACCTGAGTGGCTGATTGTGCCAGGCTTCCCCCTGCTGTGAGAGATGCCAAACTCAGGCCAAGGATGCCAGACGCCATGTAGCAAGCTCATGGAGCTCTGCTGCGTGCTTCTTCAGCTATAGTTTCACCTGAGGAAACACTATTAAAAACCTTCCTATACTCACGTGATGGGTGGGCAGGCAGGACTTTGGGACTATTTGCAATGATGGGGTTTCATTGAGAGGGCCAGAACACGAGACTTGACCTCCAGAATGAGGAGACTGGACTGCCTAGAGCAAAGAGAAAAGCCCAAACCAACAGCAGCCAGTGCAGAGTGGACTGAGACATCTCACTGAACTTCAGTTTTCTCATCTGCAAAGCGGGAGCAACAAGCTATACTCATAGGACATTAAATAGGGTTTAAACACGACTAGTATGGAAGTCATACATTGCCAGGTATGACACTTAGTAGGTGTTTGAGAGTGGTCGTTATTCTTTTCTCATTCAAATTTTTTTTAAAATTGTGGTAATAATGGCTTCTATCATTGTTTGTGTTTTAATAATAGGCTCACCCCCTTCAGGTGCTGTTACCACATAACACCTACCATCAAAGCACCCTCAGTTCACCCAGTAGTGCTTTGTCCTCCCTCCTCACTTAGTTTTAGCTCCTCCCCCTTTCCCTCTCCTTTTGGTAGCCACAGTTCTTCAGCTGCATTTCTAGGGTTTGTGTCAGTTTGGTATATGACCCTTTGTTTGGTTTCCCTGCATTCCATATGTAAGTGATACCATCTGGGCTTTCTCCGTCTCACTCATCTCATTTAGCACAATTCCCTCCAATTCCATTTATGTTGTCACAAAAGCAAGAGTTTATCTTTTCTGATAGCTGAGTAGTATTCCATTATGTATATGTATGTATACCATATTTCTCGGATGCATTCATCTGTATTTGGGCAATTAGGTTGTTTCCATACCTCAGTTATTATAAATAGTGCTGCAATTAACACAGGACTGCATGTATCCCTTCAAATCAGTGATTTTGTATTCTTTAGTTAGATATCTAGGAGTAGAACTGCTGGGTCATATGTAGATCCAGTTTTCATATTTTGAGAAACCTGCAATTGTTTTTTATAGGGGCTAGAACAGTCTACATTCTCACCAACAGTGTGAATAAAAGGTTTTCTTTTTCTCCAAATATTTTCCATAACTTCTTGTTTCTGGTCTTTTTGATGTGGTCCATTCTCACAGGTGTGAGGTGGTATCTCATTATGGTTTTGGTTTGCATTTTCTGACCATAGTGAACAATGAACATTTTTCCCTTTGTCATTTTATGTCTTATTACAAAAGGGAAAGTACCTTTTTAGTTCTTCTGCCCAGTTTTTGATTTCTTTTTGCTGAGTTGTGAGTTTTTTTAAATCTTAGCTATCAGGCCCTTGTAGAATATATGGTATGCAAATGTTTTCTCTCATTCAGTTGGGTGGATTTTTGTTTTAGCCGTGGTTTCTTTCACTTTGTAGAGGCTTTTTAGTTTGATGTCGTCCCAATTGTTTATATGCTTTTTTGTTTTCCTTGACACTTTAGACATCGTTGAAGACTACGCATGGAGTGTTTTGCCTATGTTTTCTTTTATGTGTTTTCTGGCTTGAGATCTTATATCCAAATCTTTTATCCATTCTGAGTTAATTTTTGTGTATGGTGTCTAGTTTCACGTGAGGCTGTCCATCTTTCCCAATACCATTTATTGGAGAGGTTGTCCATGTTCCAGTGTCTGTTCTTGTCTCCTTTGTCATAGATTAACTGTCCCTATGGTGTGAGCTTATTTCTGGGCTCTCAATTCTATTCCATCGATCTGTGTGACTGTTTTGTTCTAGTGCCATCTGTCTTGATTGTTACTTTGTGTTATAGTTTGAAGTCTGGAGGGTGATACCACCATTCTTTTTTGTATTCTTTTTTGATAGCCTTAGCTGTCCTCCTCTCTGGGCCTCAGCATGTTGCTGCTATCTGTGGAATGGGCCTCTGGTGTCCCGATGGACACCATGTCCCGATGCATCATCACTGTATCTACTTGGTCCCCATACATATCTGTTCCTGAGGGAAATGAATGGGTGGAGGTGTTGTGAACTTCTGAGCTCTTTCTTCCTCACTGGAGCACCTATCTGCCTGACTCACCACATCAGTCTTAACTGTATCTCCTGGCTGGACCCATAGCAGTAAGTTTTGCCCTTCCTGGTTGTGGGAATGAAGTGTAGTTTCCACCTTGCCCATCGCCTCTTCCTCAAAATTGGGAATTCACCCATCTCTTTCCCTAAGTTGAATCTCCTCCACGTCTCTTCTGTCATGCTCAGTCAATGTTGGTTTGTGAGGGAATCCTATTTCACGCATGTCATTGCGTCTTCTGAGTTCAGTGTTTATTTGAACTTCTCAGTTTATTGTCCCTGGAGCAAAGTCGGTGACTTCCTTTCACCTTCCCAATTCTCATTTAGTTATTACACACGAAAGGTGTATTGCTACAAGTAGTACTTTTGGCCTATCATTTTTTGAACATATGGTGCCTTCCTTCTACAGTCCCAATTCTCTCCTCATCACTCCTGGTCTGGGGACAAAACCTCATACACCTTCATTCCAGGGATATTCCCTTTCCCTCTCCCTGCTTGGACAGTCTAGCAAAATTGGGAACAAAGAGAACTGTGTGCCGTTGTCACAGGCTGGTGGCTAATTGAGAACCTGTGTGTCTACTTAGGGCAGGTTCAGTCAGATCCTCAGCCTTACCACACACAGTGGCCTCGTTGCTTTACATTGGTCCAATTGCCTTCAACGTTACTATGCAGAAGCCCTCACTGAGCTGAAGAAGAGTATGATCTGGGCACCCTAGTCACCCTGTCCTTTGCTCACATGTGAGCCTGCTCCTGAGTTACCTGGAGTTTTCTCCAGGAGAAGCCCTGTTGACCTGGTATTTGTCATTCTTGCTTTTCTTAAGGCCAGGAGTGGCCCTGTCTGCTCAGGGGTCTGGGCTGGGTTCTTCCAGGTGCGTGTCCAGCCAGGGTATGTGTAGTGGCCAGAAGCAGATGATGTGTGAGTAACTGGAACACAGCTTGTCAGGAGCCCTGCTGGGTGGTGCTGTCCGTGTTGGAAAGGAGATAGAGATGGTTTATGCTCTTAACCTTGGGGCTCAGTCCTTTCCTCCCAGTTCAAATTTCAGTGTCCTCTGTCTCCTTGATCTTAGTATGCATCACTGTCTATCAGCAAGGAAGGCCCAGCTTCAGAAAAGGAGTTTGTCTCTCTCTCTTCCTCTTTCTGCTCAGCATGACAAATGTACTGAGGATGCTGGTTTTAGATACACACAAGGACTTTAACTAATTCTCAAGTCCTTCATTCATACTTAGAAATAAATTATGGGGCCTCCCTGGTGGCGTAGCAGGTTGAGTGCTGCGCTGTGAAGCATCCGCTGCACCGCAGAGCGTGTTCGATCCCCAGCCTGGGAGGGAACCCACATGGCACAGCAGACCTCTCCTGCCTCACTGACTGCTCCCCTCAGCAGTGTATTTCAGTCCATCTGCCTGTTCTGCTCCCCGCTCTGTCTCTGGTGAGTCCTTTTGCCTCCGGTGACTCTGGCCTGTTCCCCAGCTCTTGTATGATAAATAAATAAATCTTAAATAAAAAAGAAAGAAATTATGGGTTATTGCCTAAGTGTGAACTCCTCCAGGGAAAGCTGTATTGTTTCTAAAATGTAACACTAAATAGGCAACTCATCACTAGTGAATGAGTTCAGGCCCCAGATGCTGTCTGCATACCGGAGGGACTAGCCATTGTGAATTGTGGGCAAGTTAGAGTTAGAAAGAGATCATGAAGGAATCGTGTAGTGTTAGGATTCAGTTGGAGGTAGGAGAAGAATCAAAGATATGGAAACAGCCCCTGTTCTTATAGGATAACATCATAAAAAACAAACAAGCAAGGATTCCAATGACAAGGGAGTGATGAGTGGTATGAGTGGGGAGTCTGCATTTGGTGCCACCAAGGAGATAACCCCTGTAAACCTGAACTGGACAGAAGGTGCTTGGGGGGCCTCCTAGTGGTACAGGGGTTAAGGTGCAGCACTATGAAGCTATCCACAGCCACTGCAGCACGAGTTCAATCCCTAACCAAAGAGCTAACCTATATGGCACAGCAGACTTCTCCTCTCACCCACTGCTCCCTTCAGCAGTATATTTCAGTAGATCTGCTTGTTCTGCTCCCCACTCTGTCTCTGGTGAATCCTCTCACCCTCCTTCACCTCTGGCCTGTACCCCTGTTCTTGTATGCATAAATAAATAAATCTTTTTAAAAAAAGTAGGTGCTTGAGCCTCCTGGGGTGGGTAGGAGGAAAGAGGCACCAGGGAGAGCTAAGTGGGAGGAATGGCAGGGAACACAGTGCAGGTCAGACTTCCTGGGAACACACATAATCTTTTCTCATCACCATTTCCAGTCATGGAATTTTGGCCAATTGAATCCCAAGCTTAGGTTTCCTGTGATGTAAACCAGAATAAGAGGAAGATATATGGAGGAGCTGCTGGCATAAGGTGTGTGAAGGACCTGGTAACTAGTATACTGATTCGAGAACTGTAGTTCTCAAACTTGATTGTGCACTAGACTCACCCTGACAGTTAAAAATACCAGCTCCACTTTCTAAGCCTTATAGCTGGGGTGGAATTTGCATTTTGGACAAGTTCTTGAGTGATGGTGATGCTGATGGCTGGGGCTACTAGGAAGGCAGGCACCTTGGGGGAGGAATACCAGTATTTATTTAATTTTTGGGTGATATTAATCAAATTGGGTTTCAATGTATGAAGAGGGAGAAGGATGCAGTGCACTCCCTTTTCCTCTCTCTATTGTACCTGATAATTCCACACAGAGGAATGGAATTTCTGATACATTTTTCCTAATGTCTTTTGCACCATCACTGAACCCTAATTTGGTGACTTGTAACTGAAATCCATTTGAGCTTGCTTAAACATAAAAGGAGAATTTATCTAGGATCGAGGGGAAGTTGGTAGGAGTACAGCTGTCCCCAGCCTGGCTTCAAACATAGGGAATGTCCACATCATCAGAGCTGTCTGTCCATGTTTCCACTGCCCTACAGATTAACCTTCTCTGCTTTCCAGGCCATCCCATGGTTCAGCGCTACCCTCAGGGCTTGCTTTGTAGCTCTTCAAGATACTGGAATCTATGAATTCTGAGTTTCCTGGAGACTCTATTGGTTTAGCTTGAGTCAGTTGTCCAACCTTGTTCCTGTTGGGGTGCAGGAGAAAATTCCCCTACCCATTGGATTGGATGTGTGAATTAAAACAGCATCAGACAGCACAGCAAAGCAAAAGTCAATTTAATAATGTATGCATGGGCGAGCTGCTATGATTACACAGGTCATATCTTTGGTCTTAGAGAAAGGCGTATAAATTCTAAAGTGAGGGGCTTGGGGAACTAATGAGAGAGGAGGGAGCTTCACATGACAAGGATAGGATGACTTCATCTTTTACCCTCAGAGGACAGCTGAGATTCTCAGATATAGAGGACATGTTTGCTGATAAACCTATACCTGGATGACACCCCCAGACTACATTCTTGTAGGTCATAAAAAGGGAGTTGTAGTTCCTTCTCTGGTTAGGGAAAGGGCAAAAAGACTAAGACAAAAATGAGAGATCATCTTGGCCTTCGTTGCTCTAGAAGGAATTATACTCAGTGAAACAAGTCAGAAGGCAAGAGAAAAATATCAGATGACTTCACTATTAGGAGGAATATGAAAGAACAACAACAACAATAAAGAATAAGCTCAAGGAATTGGGCAATTATAACCAAAAGTAAACAAAAAAAACTCAGCAAGACCAAAAAGCCGGGATAAACCAAAGGGACCATGATGGGGGGAGCGGAAGGGGGAAGAGCAAAGACGGGGAAGAGGTCAGAGGGTGCACAAGGGACTGAGGTGATGGTGCACGGGTGGAATGGTGGTGGGTACTCCCTGGGGACTACAAATGATGTCAAATATAATTAATAAAAAAAAATAAATATAAAATTAAAAAAAAAAGAAAAAGAATAACACGCCTGGTGTCTCAAAGTGTTTCGTTCTGAGACTCTTGACATGGTCTGAGGCGAGCACCTTCAGTCCGGACACTGCGACATGGCAGCGGTGATGTTGCTCTCACTGCAACAGGCTGCCAGAGACCTGGAGCAGTCGGAAGACTTCGTGGGCGTGAAAGGGCCTGTCCGGGTTAAGCAAACAACTCGTGGAGTGCAGGCCTGGGTGCTCGGCTTTGTGAAATGGGAAATAAATCGAATGGAGTTATTATTGCAAACTCCTCGCACTATGTGTTCAGCATGCATTTGTGCAAACAACAATGATTTAACAACTGTACTAAGGGACATAAATAGAAAACTTAGAGGCAGGTTATTGACTTCTTGCCTTTTACTGAGAGTCAGTAAAGTGAGCTGAAAAGTCCTTTGTAAAAATGTGGTGTTTTGTTTCATAGCGGCTTGACTCACCACACGGGGGTGGCGGAGCTCAGGGGTGGCCCTGCTAGTCCAGTGAGACTCTCGAACCCATGTTCAGTCTATTTGTAAATGGCCTGAAATAGGGCTACTCTCTTCCTCAGGTTCCTGGGCACTGACCTGCAGCAGAAGCACCCTGGGGGTTTGCTTCTAACTTGAAATTCTTAAACGATGCTTTTGGGGGTGCTATAAGTTATGATTTAAGTCTACTTCTGCAGGAGACTCTCATCTGTTAAGAGTGACCTGGGGGCCCGATGTAATTGTTTACATCTGCAAATATTTTCTTGTGGTATAAAACTACTGTATGTGTTTGGGGGTAAATGTGATAGAAACTGTAATCACCAACTTCTTATTCAAAAAATATATTTTAAGCTATTTAACAATTTGGGAATTTTTGTAATAATAAAATAGACTGTGCAGATGCTAATGCATTCCTCCCTAGGGTTCCTTCTTTTCAAAAGTATCTGGCAGATTTAGGTCATCAGTTTTCTTTTCACACTGCAAGGGAAAGTAAGGAAAAGAAATAGAGAATTCCCAGGAAGTCTTTTCTAATAGTTTTACATTACTTCAAACCAGCAGAGGTTTGCTCTGCCCACAGCTACAGAAAATCTATTAGAGTCTTTAAGGGTGAGAATGAGGAGGGAGGTAGGGTGGATGGGGGCAGCTGAAGCCCATGGTTCTCCCAGTATCACTTACTGTGTTGTCACAGAGACACCTTGGGAGGGGCCGGTCTGGGGTGGCGCGTGTCTTTAACCCAAGATCATTGTTTCATTTCCCTGGGTTTCTTTGATCCAGGGGGAATTTCTAGGCTATGACACCTCCCAAATAAAATCGGTCTCAAGCAGAGCAGTGCCTGGGCTGCGTTTAGGCCGAGCTGGGTTCTGCTCTGGCTCTTCCACCTGCCAGCTGTGGCGCTTTGGGCAAATCGTTCATCTTCCCTGAGGCTCACTTTGCTATCTCTAAAACGGGGAGAATCATCTGTTTCTCATTTGGTTGGTATGAGCATTAAATGGAAATGTAGTGGACCTAGCTGAAATCATGGGATCTCAGATGGCTAGTGGAGTTTACCTAGCCGTTCCCACTAACACACACCCTCAGTAGCAAATGTTTGGGCCTCTTTTGCAGTGATCACTGAGTTTTCCAAGGAGATTTTATATCCATTCTCTCATTTAATTCCAGAGGCAGCTCTGGAGGTCTGGGCAGTCAGGGAAATGGAGCCCCTGGGAGGTCAACTGGCCACAAGGGTTCACCACACACACCATGGCAGAGGAGATGCTACAGAATTCTCAGGGTCTGGTGCAGAATGAAAATGTGGGGCCTGATTTAAAAATAATTATTAGGAACTTATAAATGGTGACCGCAGTGCATGAAAGCAAGGGTGAGGTCCTTCTAAGTGTGGCCCTGTGGGATATCACGGGTCACATGCCCGTGGACTTGGCTCTGGACACACCAAGTGCATTGAAAAAATGTGCTCCATCTTTTTTTTTTTTCTTTCTTTCTTTTTTTTTTTTATTAGTTTTATTTGACATCATTTGTAGTCCTCAGGGGATACCCACCACCATTTCACCCGTGCACCATCACCTCAGTCTCTTGTGCACCCTCTGGCCTCTTCCCTGTCTTTGTCCTCCCCCTTTCCCCCCCCGCCCCCGGTCCCTTTGGTTTATCCCGGCTTTTTGGTCTTATTAAGTTTT
>JAGFMF010011399.1:2023046-2038236 GCA_019455555.1 Galemys pyrenaicus
TTGACATTGTTGGTTTTTTCAATGTGTGCCATTCTTACCGGTGTGAGGTGGTACCTCATTGTGGTCTTGATTTGCATTTCCCTGACTAAGAGGGATGTTAGAAAAAATGTGCTCCATCTTAACACCAAATCCCTGCTTCTCCACGTGCCCCTTAGATTGTGGAGAAAACTTCTCTATCCCCATGGCAGATTCTCTGGGTTGGAAGAGTCCAGGGCTGCCCCCAGCACAGTGGCTCAGGATTTCTTTCCAAGTATTCCTAATGGAAGGAGCACTTGCCTAGAGGAATTTTCCTGTGAGCTATGGTCATTTCAAGAACACAAGTCATGTTTCTGACTTGACCAGAACTCTTCCAATTCATGACCTCCACCAAGAGCATCAGTGCTGTGCCCCTGGCACCACTGAGAAAGCCAGCCTCTTTCTTCCTGCAGCCCTTAGGTATTTGGAGATAACTCCTCCATCTCCTACTTGAATTTCTTATGTAGGCCAAGTAGCTGCCTTTCGCTCTTAAGACTGGTGTCTAACGGAATATGGCCATCTAGCTGTGGTCAGAGTGGACGGATGATTACTTTACATTCATTCAAATAACAGTGAGGGGCTAGGGTGTCCAGAGCACTATGCCAGTGGCAGGAAAACATAAATGAACATGGAACTGGTCATGTTCTAGAATGCATCTCCACAACAGGGGAGGAGTACTCACTGAGGCCTCAGGGGAAGAGGCATCATCTTCCCCCATCTGGCATCTCAAACATAATGGACTACAACTCCCAGCATGCTATGAACTGGTCTTCATGAAAGGGGCTCTGGGAAAGAGGAAAAAGGGAGACAGCCATGGTACGAGAGGATTCGGGGACACACATGCAGGCTGCTGTGCTCTTGGCAGAGTTGGTGCTTTGGCAAGTGGGCTCTGCAGAGACAATGGCAGCTGACCTCTTGCCCTCATGATGGATTGTCATGCTTGAATGGGACGCTGAATTTTGGGTCTCTCCTTACCAAGTCCTCAGGGTCCTGACTAGCCTTCCACCTAGAGGTGACTTGGATTCCTGGCAGCTTTGCTTTTTGGCTCTCAACTCCCTAGCTCTAGGCCCAGGCTGTTTGGGTGGATGTTTGCTCATGAAGGGATGGTGATTTCAGGCTTAGGTCCAGCGCCTATGATTTGAAGTCCCTCTCTCTCCTGTTCTCTTCTATCTATCCATTAAAAAGCTTTGAGCACACTAAAGTCTAATTGTTTTCCTTTGTGAGTACAAGTGACGTAGCATGGGCAACATGGGTTTTTCTCTTTAACAATTTGGGGTCTGTGGGTACCTCTGAGTTTCACCTGGTGTGTGTTTTGTTTCCCTGACTGGGAATGAACTCATGGCCACAGTTCTGGACCTGCCGACTGGGGTCACAGGAAGACCTGGATGTGTATTGTCTCCACTGTGGGCGGGGATAGTGTGTGAACTGGGATCTGTAGGAACTGGGGGCTGGGGATGCAGGGGCAGAGGGTTTGGGAGCCTGTGGCTTGGAGAAATGAGTTTCCACTTGAGTTTATGGGGACAGACTCTTCCAGGAAGTGGGCATGGGGCAGAAGCTCAGGACCATAACTGAGCACGGGGTATGGCTGAAGCAGTGGGTTGGGGGAGGGGGCAGGTCTTCATGAGCCAGCAGAGGTGAGCAGAGTGCAGGCCTAGGTGGTAGAAACCACAAACACTGAGCAACCACACACAGGGCCACTAGGGGTGCTGTAAACTCTTGCCCATGCCCATGTCTTGACCAGATCACTGAGATCAGAATCTTTGAGCACCTGTTGGTATGTGTGTGTGTCTGTGTGTGTATTTGGAAAGCTCCCTAGTGTCCCTATTATCCACCAGTGAGATGCAGTGGCTTAGGGCAGTGATTCCCCAAGTTTGGCCCTGGGACTGGTAGCCTCAGTGTCTCCCAGGAACTTATTAGAAATGGCAGTTCTCAGGCCCAACCTCAGTCCTGGGACTCAGAGACTTTGGGGCTGGGCCTTGTGAGCTGTGTTTTCATAGCCTTGTGAGTGATTTTGATACCTGCTCGGTTTTGAAGACAACTGGTGGAAGGGACCCCACATCCTGGAAGACTTACTATTATTTTCTGTTTCTGCCTTAGACACCGAAGGACAAAATCTGCTACTTACTCTGGGTGTGGGGAGGGAAAGGGAAACTAGGAGAGAGAACGTCCATGCTTGAATATCTCAGCATGCTGTACAGCCACAAAGGGGCCAGAGTGAGCAAGGGTGCCTCGTTGCGTTAGGGGAGGGGCCCATCCCTCAGGAGGGGTGATTCTGCTTGGGGCCTGTGGCCGCTGGTCTGATAGCAACTGGGGTAGGGTGAAGGCAATTACTTTCCAGCCTGTCCAAACCGACAGCCTTTGCCTTTTGGTGATTTGCTGCATTTTCTTGTCAGAGCAGGTGGTCCAGGCACTTTCTGGGGTGCAGTTTCTCCAGTGACCACCCCAATGATGTCTGGGACAGATGTTGCTGGGGTGCAATATCCCTTTCCCTGGGGGCTCAGCTCATGAGTGCATGTGACACCTCCCACAGCGGGGAAGGGTCCGTGACACGGTCAGAGCACGGATACCATGGGGTAGATGGGGAACCTCTGCTTGGGGACCAGGAACCCCTAAAACCCCTTAGCTCAACTGCTTGTGTAATGCTGCTTGGTGCTTCTGAGAACTTGGCTGCGAACACCCCAGACCTTAGTCCAGTTACTTATTTTTCTTTTAAGAAACTGAGATCCCCTAAGGTTATGGATCTACTAAGGTCACATGGGTGTTGGGCAAGTTACCTACTGTACCCCTCCATAAGCAGGGCCTATCACTGTGCCAACCTTTCTGGTTGTGAAGCTTCGCAGAGGGAACTCGAGTTAGTGCCCATCAGTCAAGGTAACCATCTGGGCGCCCTTGCTGTGCTGGTGCTGCCTCTAGGTCCCTAGACCCAGACCTAGTGCTCCTGATGACAGGGACTGTCTTTTCTCTGTCTCTGTGTCTGCACAGGATCTGCACCAAGGAGGTGGTGCAATCATGGAAGAGTGACCAAAATGACTGGGTGCAGGTGCCACCTAGTGGCTGGGCCTTTCTGTGCTCTCAGCACCCACCTTTATGTTGTGTGGGCCATAGGGAGGTTCCTCTATCTCCCAGGCCTGTTTTCTTTGTCTAATCCTTCTGTTGTCTCCATTATAGATGTCGTTGATGGGGGACAGGAAAGTTTGCAAGGGAAGGATGGGGGGAGAGCAAGCTCAGCTGTGGGCCAGGCAGTAATTTCCATTCACAGTGACAAAAGCCTAAGCACACAGTGGCATTAGGGGCGATGGTGGTGAGGGGTCGGTAAGGGGATGAAATAAGCAGCCAGGATGGGCAGGAATGGCGGTGGTTACTGGGGGTGGCAGTGGCTAGCAGGGGTGTGTGTGAAGCAGGGCATTGGGCTATAATGGGTAGCAAAGGACACCAGTTATCACACAACCTTGGTGGCTGGGGTTTAGCCATTGATTTTTAAAAACAAAACAAAACAAAACAAAAAAAACCCAACAAAACAAAACAAAGCTAACAACTTTCCAGGAGTGTCTAATGTGCAACCAAGGCAGAAAACAATTAATATTGGACTCTCCTGCATTGACTGCAGATGGAGGAAATATCTCTGTTACTTTTGGGTCCAGATACCAGGGGCTTCCTTTCAGCCATGTGAAGGAACAGCCTCAGCAATATGCTTGCTAAGTAATACAGTGTTTCCAAAGATTGCACAGAAAGTGCAAAAAGGAGTATTACTGTCTATGATTAAAACACTAGCGACACTTTAAGATTGTTTTCATGCTTATGAATAATTTATTTTTTATCCTAATGTTGCATTAATGCTGCTTTGCATGTCATTACTTCCTCTTTACTTCAACGAAAAGACTAAAATGCTTGAGCTGTCAAGATAGCCTGTGATTCTCAAAACTGGGATTTGATAATAGAGTAGCTTGGAGGGGAGGGGACGCATCTAACTCTAGGCTTGATCTGGGAGCTGCTGGGTGTTGGTGGGTAATGGGGTAAAGGGTATTAGGCAATACCAGGCTGACAATTACAATCCTTGGAAAAAGGAATTGAATATATTTTGCAGAGCTTTATGTACTTTGGAAATCCATGATGTTGACCAATCTAAAACAGTTTCCTTCTTTAAATTTGGGCTTACCTGCCCCTTCAAGTTACAGAGTTATTCAATTTGTATTCCACTGCCTTGTATTCAATTTGTATTTGGAACCTGTTGGTCTATGAGTGGCTTCGTGGACTTGGGGAAAAAGAAAATGAACTGTGATTTTATGTGTAAGGCACAGCCCGCAAGAAACTCATACTCCTCTGCAGAGAACTAGGACAACAATTACCAGCACTTAACAGTGGTAGGATAGAGAAAAGGATCAAGAACATAGAGAAGAGATCCCGAATGGAGCTGTAAAGGTGGGGGTGTCTGTAAAATGTCCTTATTCGGGCTTTGAAGCATGAATAGGAGTTTTATTTTAGAAGAATAAAGCCAGGGTAGTGATGGTGAGAGTGCTCATGAAGAAAGGCAGGGAAAATGATTCGAGTTGCATTTCTCCCAGTACTCAGGGAATAGAGGGGTGACGGGATTGACAGGAGCAAGAACTTAAGTCCTACACCACTGTGTTGGGAGTATATCATTGAGCGAGACAAAGGTACTGTTTCCTATTTCTTTTTCATTTAGTAGAAATAATGCAGACTCTGCGGTGAGCGACAGCTACCCTGGATGCTGACTCTGTTGCCGACCATGAACACCTACCAAGTTATTTTTCTCCTCTGACTTAGTTTCTCATTCTGGTTCTTATGGCTGATAATGAACTAGTGCGAGAACCTGACTACTTGTTTCAGAATCGGGGGTTGCCCTGGTAGAACATGTGAATGTACCAGGCTAAAATTGTGGATAGCAGATGCTAGACAAAGGCAACTCTGCTGTCAATCAGAGGAAGGAAGGGGTTCAGGACCTGCGATTCGGAAAAGACTTCTTTTGACAAAGGACTATGGTCAGGTGGACAAGCCAGAGTCAGAACCTCAGAGACCAATAGGGAGAGGTTTATAATGTCGGCAGCTGTGATATGGTCAGCCTACAGCAGACAGTTTACACTCCACACAGACAATTTCATTTAATTCTCACATTAGCCCTATGAATTATAAGCTATTTTTTAATGTGGTAAAAATATATACAGCATAAAACTTAACATTTTAACTGTTCTTAAGTGTGTAGTTCTGTGGCATTAAGTACATTCCCATTTGTGCCACCATCACCGCCCTCTTGTCTCCAGAATACTTTCATCTTCTCCGACTGAAACTCTGCACCCATTAAACACTAACTCCCCATGCCCCGCCCAGCCCCCGTCACCTCTGTCTATGTTCTGTCTCTATGAACTTGACTCCTCTTGGTGTAAGTTGAATCATGTATCCTCCATCCTTCTGTGACTGACTTGTTTCACTTAGCATAATGCCTTTCAAAATTCATTCATGTAGGAACTATTGTAGTCCTTGTTCTAGTGAATGAAAAATTGATTTGTAGAGAGGTGCAGTGGCTTGGCCCATGTCTTACAGAGTGAGAGGCAGGGGTGGGATTTCAACGGAGGCTGACAGACCTCAGGACCTGATCTCATTCCTGGCGCTGGTGGAGCAAGGCTCCCCTCTGGTCCCTGATAGTCCTTAGGTCTCTCCAAGGGTAGCCTTGGAGGCTCCGGGAGACTCAGGCCTATCGACTGTCTACTCTTGTAGAGCCATTAGGAACTGGGGTGTGTTTAGCCTCTGCTATTATTCATGACTTTTCTCAGCGGACTGTGAAGACAGGAGTTTTGACTGCTTGTGCCGATTACCATATACAACTGCATGTTTGAGAGTTGGCTTATTTTGGAGAAATGCCCTATGAGTAGTGTGATAGGAAATGTTGGAGGTGGTCAGAAGAGAGAGATCGAGGCTATGGGGCTTGGGAAGGCTGCCTGGAGGAGGAGTGAGGTCAGAGAGTGACTTTCAAGGGAGGGAGGAGGACTTGAGGATAAGCTCAGGACATAATTGTACCAGAGAGAGATACACATTCCCCAAGTGAAATGAAGCTAATTGAAATGTCAGCACTGTCCCCTCTGTTCTCACTAAGCCAGCATCCTCTATGCCTCATAAGAGTCTTGCCGGAAACCATTGCTGGGAAACATTTTCTTTAATTGGACCGGGCGCTGATTTAGACAATGCCTCTCTAGTGTAGATTGAAAAAAAAAAGTAAAACAACGTAAATGACTTAATCGTGGTTGGCTTGATGAAGCAAGTGCTTCTGAGGGGGTTGCTAGAAAAGCTAGAATTTCTCTTCATCCATTGGGCTCATCTAATAGGAAATCAAACCTCATCAAGGCCTTAACCTACTGGCTGAGGCTATGAAAAGGGTTTGTCTGCAAGCTCTGGGCCCTCCTTGTGACTGAAAACCTCTCTGTCCTTCTAGAAGCAGAAAGGACAGAAGGGAGGGGGAAGACCTGGATTGGAGGAATTATCGGTCCCTGAAGAGAAGTTGGGGCTGATGCTGAGACCCAGGTCTCCGACTGATTGCCAGGCTTAGGAGGTGACTCCTAGGCTCCAGGACTCTGGCCTGTACCCCAATAGGACATGGCCCAGTGAACATGCTCTAATGGACCTTATGCTGAGTCCAGCACCTTGACCTGGGCCTGTTCCCTTACCTGGAACATAGCAACCACCTCTCAAAAGCCATCTACTTTGTGAGTGACATTGAACCTGTATTACTACATCTTCACTACTATCCCCACTAACTACTGAATAGCTCCAAGTGTGGGGAAGCGAAATAACTTGCCCAGAACTGCAGCAGGTGGGCTTTAAGACTACCTGTCTTCTCCACGGCAGGTACCTGCTAGTCCTTTATGGGTTGACCCAGGTGAAGTCCAAAGACTGTTAGCAGACTGGCCATCCATCTGCAAAATCCTCTTGGTTTATTTCAGCCACACCCCTAAACAGGCTTCTGGGCCCTAGTTATCTGTTATAACACGTGTTAACTCCTGTAGGCATTCATTAGCTCAGATGTAATAAGGGCCCTTCATGTGCCAGGGAGTGTGCCAAGTTTCTCACTTTAAAATGTGACCTCAGAGACTTACAGGTTGAACTTTTAAGATTGGTTCAAACTTTGGGGCTTATGAAATGGAGCTTGTATGGTAGGAATTACTTAAGAGTTTGATCCCAGTTTTTTGACAATATTATAGGCCAAGCCCTCATTTCTTATACTATTTTAGCACTATTAGGTTTGGCTAAGGCACCCATTGGGACCGTAATTTGATGCCTTCAAAACAGATGTAGAATCATCTTAAAACCAAGATTCTCTAGAGCTGATTGGTTTAGCTGGGTATGACCAGGAAGGCAGCAGCAGGTCAAACTTCATGGGACGTTTGGATCTGCAGAGCTCATAGAGGGGCTCATAGAGAGAGGGGCTAAGGAAGTTGGCCATAGGCCCTCTGGGCCTTTGCCACTGGGTCATGGTGTCCTGGATGGAGAATGCTTCTTACAGGGCACCTACTCAGCTGCTAGTGACTTAGCACTTGCGTAGCCAAGGTCCTCTGCTTGGCAGATGGTTTCACACATCTCCTTTGAGGGCTGGTTCATTGTGCTCATTCAGTCATTATGTGTTCACTTGCTCAACCACCAAGTATTCCGTGTGCCACTCACTGTTTGAAGCACTGGAGACAGAATGGCAACAGAGATCCTCATTGAACAGCTACTTGGAGCTGTTCATGGAGCTAACATCTTTTGAGATAGTCTTCCCCTAGAGTGAAATTCTGATTTCTAGAATTTCCTTTTTTATGACAAGGAAACCAATTTCCCTAGAGCTTTCCCCACAACCCTGGTTTGGTTCCTGGCATGGCCTCGTGCCATTTCCCACTTTCTGATGGTTGAGCAGTGTCACAAATTCCTCTCTAGTCCAGGATCCTGTGGTCCAACACTGAGCCTCAGGTTCACTTTCCATTTTTGCTCCATCACAGCCCCTGCCAGTTCCATTCTCTTGGTCTGCGGTCCTCCAGAGGAGAGTGGGTATAGCTCTTCAAAGGAATGTTCCCTGGGCAAATGTATCCCCTGTGGCTACTGCAACTATAGGTTCACATGGTTTCTCGAAGTCCTGTCAGTTTCAACTCATCAGAAATGGTTTATTTAAAAACACTTCATGGTGAGGGAACATTGATGGAGGGTGATTAATGGGGTCAGAGGAGACAGGTGACAGGAAGAAGAGCAGCTGTCAATGCCATGGTCCTTCCATCCCTTTCAGCGTCCTGGTCAGGTATGCCAAGGCTTTCCACACCCAAATCCAAAGATCATGTCATAGTTCAAAGACAAATGAAAGGGATCATTCGGAGTGGGGGTGGGTAGAGAGTGAGATGAGGGCAGAAAGAGCATAGGGAACTAAGGTGATTGTGCACAGGGGAAATGGTAGTGGGAATTCCCTGGGGACTACAAATGATGTCAAATATAATTAAATAAATCTAAACCCCCTGCCCCCCCCCCACACAAAGAAAGATCATGTCACATTTATTTGGTGGTGGGTACCTCCTCTGCCACTAAGAACACAAGGTTCTGAAACCACAGTCCCAGCTCGCCAGGACCCCTAGTCCTGTAAGGAAGGCCAAAGGGGAGCAGATGGTTGTGCAATGTAGAAGCTTGGAGGAGGGGCAGCTTGCACTGCTTCAGTGTTTGTGGAAGGCTTCTCAGACGGGGGGTATATGAGTATTAAGGTCGAGTGGGCAGGGGTCCTGGGTAAAGGCAGGGCAGACATAAAAGTCGTGGTTGGTGTGTGGGGCTCTGACTGGTTTGCCTTATCTCTCGGTGGTGTGGAAGAACGCAGAGCATCCTTGCTTTTATTCTGCAGGGACATAGAATTCCTATAGGATTTTGTGATATCAAGGAAGGAATCATAGGCTGGGAACCAGTCAACAGTCCTTACAGTTCCAAATGGGCTTCTAAGTAATTCTAAGTCTTTGGGAAAATCAAAACCAACCCTTCCACTTGATGCTGGCCCTGCTCTGGGAGCTGGATGAGTTGACTTCTCCAACTGGAATGTCCTCAGCAGGAAGGGCCACAAGGGGGCCAGGAGTGGGATAGTGTGGTGTCACCCCCGGGGGACTGGAGCCAGCTTGCTGCTGGGCATGTACAGTAGGCAGCCTGACGTGGTGGCATGTGGTACCCTTCAGGGCTCTCTGGAGGTCACATAGCCCAAGGTCATCTCTCCCTTCAGCTGCCCCAGATTGGATCATCCTGCTCTGCTCTCCTACTGGGATGCTGTAATTCCTGGACCTTGGTGAAATGCTCAGATGGGCTCTGAGACCCTCACTTGTCTTTGCAGGCCCTAGCAGGGGGATGGGGCTGGAAAGAGGTAGAGTCTGGGGCAAATCACCCAAAATCAGATGGATCTAATGAAGCGATTGGTATTAGATCACTGTGCTGAAGAGCAGGGAGCTCAGAGCTATACTGTGGAGCTTTGGGCTGGGAGCTTTGGCTTACTAAGTCTCAGTTTTCTCTTCTAGAAAATGGGGGTATTACTAGGACTCACTTCATGCAACTGAACAGGTAAATAAGCTAAGATACCTTGCTGCATAGTGCAAGGGAAGCACAGAACAAAGGCAATGTTGCGGCCGCGACCTTACGCAGTAGGAGTGCTCTGTGCAGTGGTGTGGCATTATGACCTTTTGTTCAGGGGCTGGAGAGAACACAGAGGACCACCTGGCCCTGTGGGCCGGCTGGGGCAAATGCGTGGCAGTGAAACCCGGGGGCAGCAGACAAGAGAAGTTGGTCAGGCCTGAACATGTGGAACAGTATGTGACAGCAGCTGACTGCTCTGGGATGCATTTGGAGCTGGGCCCGGCCAGCCACTCTGACCCATATGAGTGTGTACCATTTGGAGATGATCAGGTTTTTATTGGGGGAGTGCTGATCTAAAGTTCTCCACTAAATTTTCTATGAATGCTTTTTATTAGCCAGTGCTTTACAATGTGAAAGCTATTGAATTAGGCATCCATTAACTTCCACTCCCTGGGGAAGCCAGGATGGCATCCTACCATCTCTGTGCTGGTGAAGCCAAGAGAGTATGAAAAGCTGGCCCGTGAGGTGGCCTGGTTGTCAGGAGGCTCTCTGAGGACATTTTCCTCAGGAAGAAGCATGATATAAGACATAAGCAGCGTCCTTTTGCCTTCAAAGCAAAGGAGCTTCCTTTCTTAACATCACTGCATGTAAATTTTGGAGCTGTGTCTGTGGTATTCCAGATCCCTTCCCCACTTCATACCTGCCTCTTCCCACCAGTCCTCCTGTTGAACTACCTCTGAATAGGACCTTATTTGGAGGTAGGATCTTTATTTATTTAACTTTCTTTTCCTCCTTTATTTATATATATTTGACATCAACTGTGGTCCCCATTTCCCACCTGTAGGGTCAGAGAACTATCAGATCTTTCCACCCTCCTGCCATTGGTATAATGATGAACACCTGTGGTGCTTTGCGCTTGCTGAGGTGGGCATGCACAAGTGGGAGCATCTGAGTTTGGACACGGGCTTAAATGTGCGGCATCTTGAGGACGCCAGAACCAATAGGATGAGCAAGCAGCGAGAGTACCAACCAGCAGCAGCAAGACCAACGAATGAGCAGTGAGAGCAGCAGCAGCAGTAGCAAAGCAGCCGAGAGGGTGAGATGCGCCGGGGGCTGGGAGGCCAGCCAGCCTCCTGGCCCCCCGGCACCCATGCCTGCCATGCACCTGGCCACCTCTGACAATAAAAAGCATAAAAGCCACTGAGGGCCCCAAGACTCCCTTTCTTGACTCGTCTGCCAAGAACCATCCTGAACTTGCCCTGTGCCCCTTTCCTGCCACTGCACCACCACCATTTCACCAGTGCACCATCACCTCAGTCCCTTGTGCTCTTTCTGCCCTCATCCTATTCCCTCCCTTCCCACACACAAAGTGTTTCTGATTTGTCCTTGTCATTTTGTTTTTGTTTTTTTTTTCATTGTTATTTTTCTTCTCCTTGGTCCCTTATTTGGTTCTCTTGTATTTGGAAGTAGGCTCTTTAGAGAGGTAATTAGGGCAAATGAGGTCACCAAGTGGACCCTAATGCAACATGATGGGGTCCCTATGAGAAGAGGTGATGAGGACACTGACATGGATGGGAGACCATGTGAAGACAGGGAGGGATGGCCATGTGTAGGCCAAGGAGGGAGGCCTTGCAAGGAACAAACCAGTCAGAACCTTGATCTTGGACTTCCAGCCTCCAGAACTGTGAGAAAAACATTTCTGTATTTAAGCCTCCCCATGTGTGGTGCTTGTTATGGCTGCCCACAAAAACTAATATATCTTCCAATTTATCCCTTCCTTCCCCATATCTTGCTCTCCTCACCTGTGGCCTTCATGTCTGGGCAGAGTGCCTGAGATCTCACCTCTGTAAATGGCTTTTTTCTGAATTCTCTGCTTGTGGTTGGGATTCTCAAAACAAAGGAGGGCCAGTGAGTAGACTATACAAAGGAGAATCTGGAAGGCGGGGAGGGATGTAAGAAGTACTACAAATAGATATTTTGTCCCTGTTAATCTTGGAACAGACTTGAGGAAGGGCTGTTGCCATGCGCTTATACGACCATCCCAGGCGGGGCAGGTTCATTGTTGATTTGGGCAAATGGATAAAGGATCTTGGAGCCTTTGGTAGATTGACAGGCTTTTATTTTTTTTTGTAGTTGAAATATATCCTTTTAATTTTAAAATATATTTTATATAAAACATTCTGTATTTAAGACCATTGATTATATTCTTTTTTTTTTTTTTACCTCAACCTTCTGACATTTTATTATTTATTTATTTATTTTTAAAATGGACAGGCTTTTAATGCTGAAGTAGGGGACTGGATACACAACAGACCAGGTAGGGAGGCGGGCAGGCAAACACTGATCCTCCTAGTACCCTGCGATCTCCGGCGTGATCTCTGTCTTGTGATCTCTCATGAGCACGTTCATCTCTACCTAGGTGTCCGTATTTATAGCTATATGCACCCCGTACTCACATTCCTTGGTCCTGGTGTCTGCAATTGCAGATGCAGGTGCCCTATGCACATGCTAAATGCTTTTTGCAATAACACATTATCACATGTGGGTAATGAAACCTGGGGGAAAACAAAACTGCAGGTGGTGGCTGCAGAGGCTGATGGCAGGAAGGTGAAAAAGAGCCTGAGCCACTCCATGTTCCTTGCACATGCTTTACTATTTTCAAAGCAGGTTAATTTGCATCATCTAGTTTGGTCCTCATGGTAGCTCAGTGGGCATGTGCAGGGAATAGTATTTTAGCATTAGGTGGAAACTGAGGTTCAGACAGGGTGAGTGCTTTTTCCAAGGTCATCAGCTAGTGGCATAACTTGGTTTCCAACAAGTCTCCTGGGCTTCTCATGTACTGGTGGGAATCTGATGTCCAGTAGACAGCTGACTGTGGATTTGGGTCACAAGAGAGAGGCCTAGACTGAAGGTGGAGATATGAATGCTATCAGTGAATTTATCTTTTTGTTTTTCTGATAAAGATAAAAGGATAGGGCCTCCCTGGTGGCGCAGCGGGTTGAGTGCCACACTATGAAGCATCCACTGCACGGCACTGTGAGTTTGATCCCGGGCCAGGGAGGGGACCCACATGGTGCAGCAGACCTCTCCTGCTTTGCCCACTCCCCTCAGCAGTGTATATCAATAGATCTGCCTATTCTTCTCCCCCCTCTGTCTCTAGTGAATCCTCTCACCTCCTGCAACTCTGGTCTGTACCCCAGCTCTTGTATGCCTAAATAAATCAATCTATAAATATTAAAAAAAGAAAATAAAAGATAAAGGGACAGATGTACGGTGGCTGGCTCTTCCCATTTTCCTTTTTTCTGCCCTGAAGGAAGAGGTGATGCCTGGATCTGCAGCAGTCATCTTGTCATCATGAGTTGACTATAACGCAAAAACTAGCCCTGTATGCAAGGAAGGGTATAGTGTGTCATTGTTGTCGAGCAGTTGAGTGGCTAGCTGGAACCGTGCTGGCAACTGTTCATGTCTGGGCTTCTCATCATGTGAGAAAAAGCAGGCCCTATTTGTTTACTTGATGTTACATGGGGTGGAGGGTGGGTGAGTGGGACAATGCCTCGAGCTGTGACCGGAGGTGACCACATGAGGAAAGGAAGCCAACACTAAGATGTGTAGAAAGTGCTGAAAGAACAAAGGAGCTGTTTCTCTGTCCACCTACCGCTGGATGTGTGTGAAGTAAGCAAGAATTGTCCTCATGTGCTAAGTCACAGCAGGTTAAGCTTCTGTTGTTTATCGCTAACATTGTTCCTACAGTTATACTCTTCTTGCTTGTTCTGTAGGATGCTATGTTAATTTGCAGAATAAACTATATAAACAGGTATATACATTTGTCTGTTTTGGGGCCTTTGGTTTGTTTCCATATCTTAGCGATTGTAAACAGTGCTGTGATAAACAGGAGTGCAGGTTTCTTTTTGAGTTAGTGTTTTTGTGTTCTTTGGGTAGATTCCTAGGAGTGGATCATACAGTAGATCATTTTTATGGATGATGGATCCATACTGTAGATCCTTAGTGGGTCATATGGTAGATCCATTTTTAGCATTCTAAGGAATCTCCAGACAGTTTTTCATAGTGGCTGGACCAGTTTACATGCCTACCAGCAGTGTGAAAGCGTTTCTTTATCTTCACATCCTCTCCAGCATTTGTTGTTTCCAGTTTTTTTTTTTTTAATATAAGCCATTCTCAATGAAGTGATGTGATATTTCATTGTAGTTTTGATTTGCATTCCCTTGATAATTAGTGATGTTGAGCATCTTTTTATATGCTTGTTGGCCATTTACACTTCTCTTTGGTGAAGTGTTCTTTTAGTTCTTTAAAAAGTTGTGGCATAATTACACAATGGAATATTAATCAGCAATCAAAAAAGACAGACTCATGCCATTTGTGGCAACATAGATGGAGCTGGAAGGGATTATACTAGCTAAAATAAGTAAAAAGGAAAAAGATAAACGTTGGTTGCTGTTCTTTGTATGCAGATTATCTAGAAAGCAAATAAAGGTTAAGGAAAAGGCAAAACTAGCAAGCTGACCATAATTCTCAGGCATAAAGTAAGAGGGGGGAATGGAGGGGGATTAAAGCAGGGGAGGGAAGAACATACGGGACGATGGTGATGGTTCACAGGTGCAATGGAGGTGGGAGAACTATGGGAATTACAACGATGTAAGAAAATAAAACAAACCAACCACCCGGAACCAAACCCCATGTGTGCACACACACAGATATAAAGTCAGAAACAGCAGAGAAGGCAGGGTGGGGGAAGGACACAGGTGGGCGGTGCAGGAAGGAGTAGATAACCCCATGGGCTCTCTGGAAGGATGTAGGAAAGTGGGGCTGACCAGCGTGCACTGGCGGGCGCCCTTGTCTGCCCCAGGACTGACTGCCTTCTCATGCTCCACTCCACTGCCTGCTGCTGCCGGCCCAGGGATGGCCAAGCCATCGCCGTCACGCCATGCTGCTCTGTGTTCAGTGTTCCCAACTGTGGCTGAGAAATGCCTTTCTCCTTTTTCCAGGTGGTCCAGTTCTGGAGCAGCAGAGTGCTGGGCTCAGAAGTTTTTCCTGTCAACAGTGGGGCCTTTGGACACCTTAGGTGTGCACTTCTGTAGTGGCAGGAAAGGTGTGCCATAGCAAGTTCGGGATGGTTCTTAGCAGACGGGGGGTAAAGGAAGGAGTTGTGGAGCCCTCGGTGGTTTTTATGCTTTTATTAGTAGAGGTGGCCAGGCACATGGCAGGCAGGGGTGCCGGGGGGCCGGGAGGCTGGCAGGCCTCCCAGCCCCCGGCGCATCTCACCCTCTCGGCTGCTTTGCTACTGCTGCTGCACTTGCTGGTTGGTCTTACTGCTCACGTTGATACTGGTGTCCTCATGACGCCACCCATATAAGCCCGTGTCCAAACCCAGGTGTGCCCACTTTTACATGCCCTCCTCGGCAAGCGCACAGCACCGCAGGTGTCCATCATTATACCAATGGCAGGAGGGTGGAAAGATCTGATAGTTCTCTGACCCTACAACTTCCTAGGGATGCTCTCAGCTTCCCAGCAAACAGGTGCCCCTTATGGGGTCTCTCACTGGCTGTCAGGCTGCTGGGTTCCATCCAGCTGCACTCCTCTCAGG
>JAGFMF010011399.1:2038648-2098804 GCA_019455555.1 Galemys pyrenaicus
TCCAACTCAGGTGCGCTCACTTGCGCATGCCCACCCTGGAATGCTCGCAGCACCGCAGGTGTCCATCATCACAGTGGTGGGAGGGTGGAAAGACCTGATCCTTCTCTGACCCTACACACCCAGACCTATGATGAGCTTTCAGCCTTAGAGGTTAAGAGAAAAGGTCACTTTGGGACACCCAACAAAACTTCATTTTCCTCCAAAGTTCAGGTCCTGCTCCTTTTGTCCATTCCCTTGTCCAGATTGCGGTTCTGCCTCAGTCATTGCTGGAGAATAAAGCGGCTACCGATTTAGGACTCCTCTTCCTTCGCTTATTTGTGGTACCCGAGTCTCAGAATAGATGTTTCCCTATTAAGGAAACACAAATAATGGAGGGAAAAAAAAGTCACTCCTTACTGGAGTAGATTTGCCTCGCCTGAAATAGCCCTTAACAAACGTGCTTCTGAAGTACCTCTTGATGAAATCTATGAACATTTGTAGTATTTTACAATGGCCTTAATAATTTATTAATGTTTAATATTTCACAAGAGTAAAGCAGAAAACCTGATGAAATTTTCATATCTGCTATTATAAGCTAAATGGAATGTGAGATGCAGCTGGGCAAGTAGGTGCCTGAGCCCCGAGTCCACCACATCAGCAGGCCCGCATGGTGTTCAGGGTCCCCGCTTGCCCACTGCTCCAGAGGTCCTGTGCATGCAGGAGAAACACTGCTTGGGGGTGTCTTCAGGTTGGTGAACAGAAAGACCCATTCATGGTGTGATTCGCTGAGGGCCATGTGTCTGCCCTATTCCAACTCTTCGTCCCTGATCTGTTTTTGAGGGTTGAATTATCCTCATTAGGACAGGGTGCTTCCCTGTGAGAGAATCTGCACCCATGGGAAGCACGGCTAATAACTAATAGCAAATTTGACTCAAATTTGATTATTCTAAGAGTTTTATAGGGATAATGTACTAATTTCTCACAGTGATCCTCTGAGAGAGGAGATCTCCTGATCACTGTTTTACAGATGAGAAAATTGAGGTGTGGAGTGGGGAGGGGACTTGTTCAGGGTCACACAGTAGTAACAAACTGGAATTTGGACCCGTACAGCCTTGCTCCAGAATCTGTATTCTTAACCAGATTTTTCTCCAAAATTAGACCCAAACCTCTAAATTGTAAATCTCATTCTTAGCCTCTGCAGGGAGAACTCTGCAGTACATGCCAGGTCCTCTAAAGTCATTCACTTGTGAGTTGAGTGAGTCTGGGCAAGTGACCCAATCATTTTGAACCTCAAAAATGGCACCTGCCTCACAGGTGCTATAAAGATGAAAGGAGATCAATTTTTAAAAAAGCAGTATAGATCAGGGCTGGCAAAAAAAGCTGTGGACCAAATCTGGTCTGCTGACTTTTGTTTTAAAATGGCTTTATTGAGATATAATTCATATAAAGCACAATTCACATATTTACAGTATACAATGCAAAGGTTTTTAGTATATTCACAGATATGTGAAATCATTACCATAGTCAATTTTAGAGCCTTCCATGCTGTCAAAAAGAATCCAATATCTTTTAACTGTTAATCCCCCACAAATCTCCTGCTACCCATCCGTTTACCTTAAGCAAGTACTTGTGTCTCTCTGTAGATTTCTCTGTTTTAGATATTTCAATGAGATGAATGGAATCATAATAAATGGTCTTTTTTGACTGGCTTCTTTCACTTAGCATGATGTTTTCTAGGTTTATCCATGCTATAATGTGTATTAATCCTTTTGTATGGCAGACTACTATTCCCTGCAGAGATATACCATATTTTCTTCATACATTCCTCAGTTGGTGGACATTTGGGTTGTTTCTATGTTTTGGCCATTATGACTGACTATTTTTGGAAATATGATTTTATTGCAACACAATCACATTCAAGGCTGGGACTAAGATAGGACAAGTAAGGTGCCCATGGTGTAAAAATTTAAAGAGGTGCTCACTTGACTCTCCAGATCCTGCAAGTTCAGGGCACACCTGGCCATTCCCATTTGTGTACCTATGGCTTTTCACTGCTCTTGACCTAGAACCTCAGAGTTCAACAGTTGTGACAGAGCCCACCTGATATACAAAGTCTAAAATATTTACTGTTCGCCTCTTCACAGGAAAACTTTACCCACACTTATATTTGAGTAACATATTTTAGATTTCTTCTTGAGTTTGAAAGAGAAGATAAAAACAGGAACTCGGAGAGTTGCCTAAAACTCGTGGCTTAGCCTGATACCAGCTTTATCCTTGGTTGTGCCTGGATGGGCCATTGGAAATGATGACGTGGATTAGGCTTGAAAATACTGCTGCTGAGACGGAAGCTTTCTTACGTAAGTCGTAGTATTCCAAAGCCCCCTCCAGAGCCTGCACGCATAGCCCCAAATTATATAGCTCTACATTCAAATTAAATGGCCCTTTCCCAAATGTTCCACCTAATCAAATTAGAATGCTCAAGAGTGGATTAAAAAATCCTTAATGCTTACAAAACCATTTGCCATCCAGTCAAGCGGGGGTTTGTTTTATTTGGGTTGTTAGAGTCAGAGGGGTGACAGCTCTCCTTGTCACTCTGAAAACTCTTTTTTTACTCTCTTTTGTTACTCTCCCCCTGACTTTGCTGACTCTTCCCCCCTTGCCTTTGACAGGATGATGTTGTAGTAGAAAGAGCATTGATACTATATATAATCCACACCCTTCTGTTGTAATTCTGACTCTGCTGAAAAACAGCAAAGAGACTTTGGGCAAGTCTCTTAAGCTCTTCTATTAAGTAGGAGAAATGATACCGACCTCACAAGGGTGTTGTGAGGATAAAACATCAGGGAAAGCAAGAACTATGTACATTATTTAAGTACATTATTTTTAGTTGTGGCTGACTCAAACTTATGGGTAAAATGATGAAGAAAGTGAAGGATGGGTTTAATCTACCTCTCTTCAATGCTGCTGCTTTTCTCTTGAATCGTTACCTCATGCTATCTCTAGGAATCCTCCTGGCATTTCTTCTTTCCTATATTTTCTTTCCTGAAGTTTTTGAGAAATGATCTAAGCCACAAAATTCATACTGAGGTATGGATGACTGATAAAACTCTTGCACATCAATAGACTTAGAGGTTCTTGCCTTATGCTAAAAGAACATGTCTCTAGTATTGGGATGGATGAAGTGTGTGAGAGAGAGTGAACTCATGGGACTTGGGGGTGGAGGTCCCTTTGGTTCCATGAGACAGACTTTCCTCGTGTCTTTGAGGCACACCTTGTGGGGCTTGCTATCTGCTGATAGACACCTAAGTGCTTGGGAGATTCAGCTTCAGCTTTCAAAGGCTGACCACAGCAGGAGGGGACAGAATAAATCCCTTTCATAGATTTTCAACCAAATTCCAGTCTAGCCATGCCTTTATTGGCTCTGTAAGTCTAGAAGCAGAGCTGGCACTTCTTGGGACACAGATTGACGGGCAAAGCTGCCCAGCACCATTTTAGTGAGAGAGATTGATTTGTGCCTCATCCATTTTCTGATGCTGATAGATTCCCTGATTCACTCACTTGGGCCAGACATGCATCTCCTGCTAGGCAGTAAAAATGTCAATAACCGCTCTCTTTTTACTCTTCTTCTTTCCAAGCTGGAGACAGGCTTCCATTAAACTCCTAACCCATGCTTTTTTGATTAAATCAAATTTACAGTCACAAGAGAGGGACAGAATTTCAGCCATGTTCACCTTGCACTCAGTGCTGTGCCTTGAACTTGGTCCTTCAACAACTCTCAGCATTTTCTGCCTTACGTATCACTTTGCAGTCAAAGCCAAGGGTAATACTTCTGGAAGCCTGTAAGGTAAGTAGTTTCCCTTATCCATGGGGGATATGTTCCAAGACTCCTAGTAGGTGTTGGAAACTGAGTCTAGTACTGAGTCCTAGGTATATGATATTTTTTCTATGCACGCATACCTGTGATAAAGTTAAATTTGTAAATTATACACAGTAAAAAGTAACAATAACTAATTAAAACATATTAAAAATGGAACAATTATAACAATGTGCTATGACAGGATTTACGTATCAAAATAATCTTATAATACATAATATTTTTGGACCATGGTTGACCTCAGGTAACAAACTGAGGGTAAACAAAACCAAGAATAAGGGGAGACGACTGTACTAGGAATATTTTCATTCTACACGTGAGGAAATGAACTCAAGAGTAACTAGCCTGCCCAAGGTCACACACCAGTACGTGGTAGAGGCAGGATCTGAATCCCATTCTGACTCAAGAGCAAATTATCTGAACTGCTGCCCTATGTCATGTAGTGCAAGAGCACCTTACTTCATTACTCCTAGAAATGGTTGCATTTTAAAAAGGTCAAGTATTAGGCCAAAGGAATAAAGCAATAATATACTGTGACAGGGAGGGGAGGAAGGTGTTTTTAACTAAGGTTATTACAATACTGTCACTGATTTGGAAACATTTGTGGTCTATGGGTCAGCCAGGTCCATAATCACTTCCAAGATGAAGTATGTCACCCTCACTGTTGGTACTTAGATGCAGTATCGGAGGAGGGGAGATCAGCTATGAGCTGGATGAAAGGAATGAGGAGAGACTAAGGTGAGCTCTATAGTCTCTAAACTCACATTTCCCCTATAACAGCATTAGGGAGTTTTCATAATTAGAATAAAATCAGGATTGGGCTAGATTATTCCATGTGAATTTGCATAGGTGGCCCTTTCTGGAAGATTGTTTACAGCCCCTGCTAGGCAGAGAGCACCAGGGTTTTGGGGGGAGCTGAGAGGCAATGATCCATGTTCCTTCAAGGCCACCCTGGGGATTCTCCACCAGTCACAACCAGGAAGCAGATTAACTAAGAAGCTCTCCCCTAAACACCTTTGCTATCTTCTGCCATTGAAGCAGTACTGGACTGAGGTGAGAAGCTGGCTGTGGGGCAGGTGGGGCAGGTGGGGCAGGGGTTTGAACTGGAGCTCTGCCTATGGTTGTGTACCAGGACATGAGGCCAAGTGCACAGTGTTGATTTGCTTTCCCGGCTGTGCATTTTGGTGAGGGGCTGCACATTTTCTTACCAACCTGCAGGTGCTGCATATCCTGCTGAGCTGTTCAGAGGAGGGACTTTTCCTAATTCATCCCGCCTCTATCTGGGCTACATTTGGGCATCACAGACATAGCATGTTTGGAAGACCATGCCAAGAAGTGGTGGGGGCAAGAAAGGAGGTTTCCATGCCTATGTGAAGTAAAGAAATGTGACTTGTAGTTGTCTTAGTTTGTTAGAGTTGCCACAACAGTACGCTATAGACTGGGTAATTTACTTTTTTTTTTTTTAAAGATTTATTTATTTATGCATACAAGAGCTGGGGTACAGGCCAGAGGTGTGGGGGTGGTGAGAGGATTCACCACAGAGAGCAGGGAGCAGAACAGGCAGATCAACGGAAGCACACTGCTGAGGGGAGCAGGGGGCACAGCAGGAGAGGTCTGCTGCACCATGTGGGTCCCCTCCCTGGCCGGCAGCAGGGATTGAACTTGTGCTGCAGTGACTGCGGTTTGCTTCATAGTGTGTTGCTTAACCCACTGCGCCACTGGGGAGGCCCCGTAATTTACTTTTTAATGTGTGTGTGTGTGTGTGTGTGTGTATCACATCATTGTTCACTTTTGTACAATGTTTGATTTCTCCTCTCAGGCATAGTCTCTGTAAAATTTCTACCGCCAACTCACCCGTGAACCATTCCCATAGTCTCTTGTGTTCTTCCTGCCCCTGCTTTAATCCCCCTCCCTCCTCCTGCCCTGCAGAATATCTCTGATTTATAGCTGACTGCTAGTTTTGCATTTTTTTCCCCTGCTCTAGACTAAGTAATTTAAATAACAGAAATCAATTGTCTTATGGTTCTGGAGGCTGATTTCCCAAGATCCTAGACCAGTGGGTTGGTTTCTGGTGAGATCCTTCTCTTTGGCTTGGCTGTCTCTCACTATGTCCCCACACGATCCTTCCCCTGTGCAGGTACACTTCTGGTGTCTCAGCAGACCATTGGATTAGAGCTCTACCTTATGATCTCATTTAAACTTTATCATTAACTTAAAGGTCCTATTGTTACAGGGCAGGGAGAGGGGCACCCCAGAACACCCACCTGCTCTCTCTAAATGCCATTTGCTGCATTAAGACAAACATATAAGGCCTTTAATGGAAAGGAACATTAATACAATCAGGGAACAATACAGAAAAGACAAAGAACATAGTTACTAAGTCAAGCATCCAAAGTTACCCATCTCCTTGAGGGTAAAAGTTCAGCCAAATCGGATTGGCCCAAAGCAAGGCCCCAAAATCTGCCACAAGTCTAAAGGGCCTTTCAGTGGAGACCCATAGAAAAGGGTCAGAAAGAGACAAATCTGGGAGGAAAAGAACAAAATTAAAATCAAGATGAAAGCTGCCATTGTTAACTTCCCCTCGGGTCTCTCACCCTCATCTGTTCCAACTAGTCCAAGACCAAGAAGCAAGTGCAGTTTCTTCACATGTCCCTCTGCTCCACGTGCCTCCTCCACGTCTGTCTCCTTACTGCTCTCCATCCTGCTTCTTT
Organism: Galemys pyrenaicus; assembly: GCA_019455555.1. Taxonomy (NCBI): domain Eukaryota; kingdom Metazoa; phylum Chordata; class Mammalia; order Eulipotyphla; family Talpidae; genus Galemys; species Galemys pyrenaicus. The sequence goes on from JAGFMF010011399.1 coordinate 2,045,213, forward strand.
CTTCTTCCCTTCCTTCTGTCTTCAATCTCCTCTCTAGCATCTTATTCCTGCTCAGCTCCACCCCACTTAGGGTGGGACCGGGATTCTGGAACTTCCCCTTTTCCTAAGGATCACCCTGTTACACTATGTCCACATGCAGTCACTTTGGCGGTAAATGTTTCAATATATGGATTTTGGAGAAATACAATTTGGCCCATAACAGCAGAGAATATTTGCAATTCCATGATTGTTTTTCTAGTATCAGTTGTGTGTGTGCACACGTGCACTCCCATGCACACACTCCCATACATATGTGGTGTGATCTCAGTGAGATCGAAATCTTCCAAAGCAAGGCCTGTGTTTTAAAATCACTTTTCAAGTCCCCATTCTCCTAGCCCCCCAACCTTCTACCGTGGTGTTGCACACAGGGTTTTCTGCATCTTAGTTATGAAGCACATTGTGTGTAACCAGCATCCAGTGAAGCTTCCTGGTGTACATGTGCGTGGGATAGGGGTTTTGCCGAGGCCAACTCCTGACCCCTCCTTCACCTGTTTCTGAAGTAGAGATAGAAGCAGGCCGGCTGCAGAGAATGCATCATCAGTTCATTCTTGGAAGAAAGGATGGAATTTTCAGAAGGGAAATGAACTCTAATTTTAGTCAATTCATACTTCAATTTCACTTTGTTAAATAACATTATTTATTCAGTAACCTTTGGAATTCACATTCTTCATATTTAATGGGTCCAATTATACTTTTTATGGGATGCCTGTGAAACATGCCATTTTCACCACTCGCACGTTGGTTTGACATGATCTCAGATGTTATGTTATTCCATAGGGTAATGTGCCTTAATAGCCCTAAACTCCAGTAACAAGAAGGATTAGCAGAGCAATACACTTTTACCTGTCAGCATAACTCTAGAATTGCTGCCCACAAGAGGTATGGAAGGCAGCAGACCTTTTATTTATTCAAAGATTAAAAAAAAAGATAAAGTAACCTGTGTTTTCTGATAATAAAAATAGTAAATATTCATTAAAAATTGCAAACATGGAGGATGTAAAATAGTGAAATTACTCAAAATTCTGCCACCCGGGATTAGCCTCTAAAATTTTATTGTTCCCATTTGACTTTCTTCCAAAAACTAATGTACATTAGTTTTACACGTGTCCTCCTCACTCTTGTTCATGATAGAACCCTACTCTATATTCTCCAACCTAATTTCCTCCCCTCACTTTATAATATGTTTTATGAAGAGAAATTTCAAATATCTACTAAAATAGACTGAATAATGTATTGAATCTCCAGCCATGAGTAGTCTTGTTTCAGCTATATCTTAACTTACCTTCATCCCATATTATTTTGAAGTAAACCCTCATAATTATATCATTTAATCAGTAAATATTACTGTAATAGTGACTCTTTTTTTTTAAAAAGATTTTTAAAAATTTATTTATGCGTGTAAGAGCTGAGGTACAGGCCAGAGGTGCTGGGGGTGAGAGGATTCATCAGAGACAGAGTGGGGAGCAAGCATCTTGACTGAAATACACTGCTGAGGAGAGCAGTGGGCGAAGCAGGAGAGGTCTGCTGGGCCATGTGGGTCCCTCCCTGGCCAGGGATCGAACTCGTGCTGCATTGGCTGTGGAAGCACCACAGTGCGGTGAGGCGCCCAACCCCTTGCGCCACCACGGAGGCCCAGTAATAGTGACTCCTAAGAAATAACAAACCTAATATAAACAATTAACAACAGTGTCTTAAAATCTTCAACTATCTAGTCACTGTTAACATTTCTTTAATTTTTTATGATAGTTTTGAGTAAGGATTAAGATGTACTTGGAGCTGGTTCCCTTGGCTAGTATGTCTCTTAAATCTTTATAACCCATGATTCTCTTCTAGTTTTTCCCCTTACAGTTTATTTGTTGAAGAAGCTTTGTCATTTGTTTTATATTTCTCAGTCCAAATTTTGATGGTTGCTCCCCTTTGGTTTTATATGTTGTTTCTTTTCTTTTCTTTTTAATGAATTTCAGTAATATTTATTCTAGTTCTTCAAAGAATGCCATTAAAACCTTAATAGGGGATGCATTAAATCTATATATTTCTTTGGGTAAGATGGTCATTTTAACAATGTTAATTTCTCCAATCCATGAGCAGAGAATACCTTTCCATTTCTTTGTGTCTTCTTCCATTTCTTTTTTTTTTATTAATTATATTTGACATCATTTGTATTCCCCAGGGAGTACCCACCACCATTCCACCCGTGCACCATCACCTCAGTGCCTTGTGCTCTTTCTGTTGTTTCTTTTAATTGCTAGTTAGATCTCAAAATTTGATCAAATTTGGGCTCTACCTTTTTTGTTATCCAAAAGGGATATCCATATATCCCATGTCCTAAAGGACAGATTTTTTTTTTTTTAAATAAAGGAAAGGAAAGAAAAGGTTGCTTGCACAGATACAAACAGGCAAAAGAGCAGCACTTTTGAAGGGGTAAGTTTAAGAAAGAGAAGCTACCACAGACACAGGTAGGCAGGAGCTCCCAGGAGTCCATTTTTACTAGTCCAGTACATTTCACAGATGGTATTGTGGACGGCCCTCAAGAAGCACAGAATGTCTGATATCTTTTTTGTAACATTACCTCCATCTACTACCTCCATCTGTTGTTATGGACTGAACTGTGTCCCCATCAATCCACGTGCTGCAGTCCTAACTCATATACTACCACAGAATGGGACTGGGGTTGCAGTTAGGGTCTTTGAAGAGTTGTTTAGTTCAACTGAGGTTATTCTACATCCTTATAGGAAGGACACCTTACTACATGAAGGCACAAGGAGAATACCACCATCTATAAGCCAAAAGAGTTCCTCAGAAGAAACTAACACTGCTGACACCTTGATCTGGGACTTTCAGCCTTCAGAACTGTGAGGTAACACCTTTCTGTTGATTGGGCCATCGAGTGAGTGGCACATTTTAGCATGGCTCTAGCAAATTAACACATCTGTAAATTAATTAGGAGGGATAAAATAATAACAATAAAACAACAACAAAACAAAACAAAAATAGAAAACTATAAATCACAAACATTCTGCAGGGTAGGGGGAAGGAGAGGAATCAAAACTGAGGGAGGGAAGAGCACAAGGGACTGTGGTGATGGTGCATGGGGTGAATTGGTGGTGGAGGTTCTATGGGGACTACCCCTGAGAAAAGAGAGCAGTGTGGAAAAAAAAAAGAACAGTGATATAAAATATGTATAAATAAATAAATTATTAAAAAAAAGAACAGTGAGGTAACACATTTCTGTTAATTGGACCACTGAGTGAGTGGTACATTTTACCACAGCTCTAGCAAGCTAATGCATCTATAAATTCATTAGGTGGGATAAAATGGTGATATTGTAGTGCTATCACCTATTTTTTGATTTATTAACTAAAATGCTTCTGTCATTTGTAAAGAAACTTTCCCCATGTGGACTGACGTGTAACTATTCAATGGACTTCAGCCAACTTTGCTTTCCTCTGTCCCCTGGTCCACTTCCCTGTGACCTCCTGCCACTACCTCAATTCCTGTGCCCTCAGCCCAGTCTCCAATCAAGGCAACTGTCCTCTCAAGCCCTGCTTTCCCAAATGTGATATAAGTCCATCCCCAACCTTTCAGGGAGGTGTATCTGAGTCTTAGGACCCCACCTCCTGCTGACCGGGCTCCACATTAAAATCCTTTCATTTAGCAAGCCCTGGTGACATATTTTTGGCATATGTATACAGCTGACTCCCTGATTTCTTAGTAACATTTTCACTCTAGTTCAATCTTGCTTTCACAAATATCTATGCATTTTTCTTGAAGCAAGGTAAGTTTCTCTAATTTATTTGAAAAGGTAAAATTAGTAGATTAATTTTTAATGATGACTGTGATATGAAAAGGAGTTTGGTTAGTTGAGCGGTATTTTTACTGAAGCTTGAGTCTAGTCAATTTAAAATATTCATACCATTGGTGAGGGGAAATATCTGTTCTTGAGGGTTAAAGTTCTCATCAAGGATGGAAGATAAGACCTTCCACGACACTAAAATAATAATTAAAGGTGAAAAGTGACAGTGGTAAGTTACTTTGGGTTATTTCCATATTTGCTTGAATATTTTGTTGTGCCGGAATGGGGTGCACTACCCGAGAAAGCCAGTCACACCACTGTAAAGACAAGAGGAAACTTTATTATAAGCTTGAGCTCGGGCCCAAGCGCACACCAGGGGCACCTGGGTGGTGAGGAGGCCCCGAGCGTGAGGGGGGCGGAGACTTTATAAATGACTCAAGTGTGGGCTTGGGTGTACCAAGGATCGCTGTCCGATTGGCTGACCCTTGCAACCTTCCATCTTTGGCGCGGTAGGTCCGCTGTCATTGGTGGATGGCTGGCAGCCGGGGTCTGAAGTCACGTCATGGTGGTCTGTTGTGGGATCATACCGTAGGCCTGGCCCGGGAGAAACAGAGACTTAAGCCCCAAAATGGCAGTGGCTAATTCAAGATGGAGGCTGTCACGCTCTTCAATTGTCATTAAAAAAACGTTCAAACTTAAAAAAAAAAATAGAAAAACAAGACCCCCCCCTCTTTCCCTCCCTCCCTAAAGAGGTTTTCATGCCAGACTCCATCCATACTTAATACCTAATGTAAGGGTAGCTTTAAGATATCCCAAAAGTGTAATTGTAACCTGGGGCTGAAGCCAAAGACTTACATGTGGCCCCTGACGACCCCCTAGGGGTGCTTGTGCAGATGAATAACACTAAGCAAGATACAAATGAAGGATTAGTTGGGGGTGAAAACTCTGATAAAAAAATATAAGGGACTGCAGAAGCAGCCCCTGGGATTCAGCATTTGGGATTTCAATATATTCAGCTACTTCTACACCCACGATGCTGATCTTCCAGAAGGCTGTTGGGAAGGACAAGGAGAGGCGTCTAGCTGCCAACCTCAGAGAAAGAATGCTTGGAGGCTTTGCAAGAAGCTGAGCAACTGAAACTGTTCCTTCCTGTTATTACAGCCTGTCAGGAAAGGCGAACACTCAGAGCCGGGCGCCTCACTGAGCTGAGTGAGTGTGGCTGTTTATTGGGTTGTTCCACTGCGGCAGCTGTTACTTGAGTGTTGCTTGTCTGGTACTGTCCTGGGGCATCTTTCCAGCTCCGGGGAGCATCTCCTGTTCTGTCTTCTGCCGTCTCTGTGAGTTGGATCCTGGCCTATAGGCTAGCTGCCACAGCTAGGCCTGCAGTGACGGTAAAACCCCATCTTGGGAGACTTTGTGTTTAGGACCTTGAAACACTGGACACTGCTCTGGCTGAGGTAGGTGGACATTTGTGGCCTCAATGACTCTTTGTTTTCCCTGGTTTGTTAAATAAATCCCATTATTGTTCTCTGAACTTGAATAGTCTTGCGGTTGTGTGAGTGAAGAACTCAGTGACCAGTCAGCTATTTGGCAATACCCGTGGCCAGTTTTAGTGCCCCTTACTGCCCTGTATCATAATCTTAGACCAGTCAATTTGGAACCCCCTGATCAGCACCAGGGAGGTAGACTGCATAAGTCCCTCTGTCTAGGTGGTTTTATCTGAGATAATCTTTCTTTTCTTTTGCTAATAACTAGTCCCTTTTAAAGCTAATTAATTCCTTAGACTGTTGTAGCTCCCAAAGCTCTTCCTGCCACTGGTCATCCATGAACCATCACCATAGTCCCTTGTCCTCATCCCTCCCCTGTTTTGACTCCCTCCCTCACCCCTTCCTTTGCTGTGAGCCTCAGTTCTATGGTCAGTTGCTAGTTTTGACTTCTTTTTTGACCTTTTATTTAGTTCCTCTGTTTTCCACATATAAGTGAGACCATCCTGTATTTATCTTTTTCCTTCTAATTTCAGCTAGCATAATTCCTTCCAGTTCCATCCATGTTGCTGCAAATGGCATGGGCTTGTTTTATTTGATTGCTGAGTAATAGTCCACTATATAAATATACCACAATATTTCAGTCCACTCATATATTTTGGGTCATTTGGGTTATTTCCTTATCTTAGCAATTGTAAACAGTGCTGCAATGAACACTGTTTACATAGCAATTGTAAACAGTGCTACACATAGAGTGCAGGTTATTTTTCAGATTTAGTGTTTTGTGTACTTTAGGTAGATTCCTAGGAGTTCATGAATCACTGGATCATATAGTAGATCCATTTTATAGTGTTCTGAGGAACCGCCACACAGCTTTCTGTAGTGTCTGGACCAGTTTACATTCCAGTGTCTTTTTTTGTCTAGAAAAAAATTCCATTTTGTGTAAGTTCTTACAGTACCTTTGTTTTTTACTCAAATTTTATTGCGTCACTTATGTTTTCTTTTATGTATTTTATGCTTTCAGGTTTCTATCCAAATCTTCAACCCATTTTGAATTAGTTTTTGTGCATGGAGTTAAGTATTGATCTAGATTCTTTCTTTTTTCTTTCACATGTGTCTATCCAAGTTTGTTTTTCTTTTCATATAGAAGAACTGGGGTGTAAGCCAGAGGTTCAGGGTGTGAGAGGATTCACTAGAGATAGAGTGGGGAGCAGAACAGGTTGATTTACTGAAATACACTGCTAAGGAAAGCAGTGGGCAAGATAGGAGGTCTGCTGCACTATGTGTAGGTTAGCTCATTGGCTGGAGATCATACTCAGGCCATAGCAGTGGTAGTGCTGAGGTCCTAAGTGACCAGGGAGGCCCCCAAAGAGATTTTTCTTTCTTTAATGGATGGTCAAAACTCCTTTATGAAATATCAGTGATCCATATGTGTATGGGTTTATTAGTGGACTGTTCATACACAATTCCATTGATCTGTGCATCTGTTTGTGTTTCAAAACCATACTGTTTTGATTACTATTGCTTTGTAGAATAGTTTTAAGTCAGAGAATGTGAAACTTCCATATTTTATCCTGGTTGATTTGGCTATTTGGGCTCCTTTGTGACTCCATACAATCTTTGTAATTGTTCTACTCCCTCGAATAATATTTTGGGAGTTTGGTAGGTACTGAATTGAATCCATAATTTTCTTTAGCAATATTTTAACAATATTAATCTTCCAACCCATGAGCAAAGCCATTACTCTGGCTAGGACTGCCAATATTATGTTGAACAGTAGTGGTGAGAGTGGACATCCTTGTCTTGCTCCTGATCTTAAGAAAAATGCCTTTCAGAATTTTCATCATTGAGTATGTTGTTAGCTGTGGGTTTGTCATATACAACCTTTATTATGTTGAAATATGTTCCCTTATTCCAAATTTATTGAGAGATTTTATCATAAATGTTATTGAATCTTCTCAAATGTTTTTCAGAACCTACTGAAAGGATCATATGACTTTGGTTTTTCTTTTTATTGATGCTTTGGATAGAAACGATTGATTTGTATATGTTGAACACAACTTGCACCCCTGGAGTGATTCTAACTTGGTTATTATGAATGATTCTCTTACTATTTTGTTGGATTCATTTAATCAAAATTTTGTTAAGCATTTTTATCTCTATGTTCACCGGGGAGACTGGTATATAGTTTCCTTTTTTGGTGCTTTCCTTATTGCTTTTGAGATCAAGGTAATTTTAGTCTCAAAAATGTGTTTGCGAGCTTTTTCCTTTTTCAATTTTCTTTTGAAAAAGTTGAGAAGGATGGATATTAGATATTATTAGAAGTTTTGGTAGAAATTACTAGTAAACTCATCTCATCTTGGACTTTTGTTCTTAGGGAGACTTGATTATTCTTTCAGCTATCGGTTCTTGTGATCAGTCTGTTCAAATTGTCTGTTTTTTCTTGGTTCAGTGTTGAAGTTTGCATGATCCAAAAAATTTTCCATTTCATAGAAGAAGGCATGAAGAAATGGAAAGATATCCCTTGCTCATGCATAGGAAGAATCAACATTATCAAAATGACCATCCTTCCAAAAGCAATTTACAGATTCAGTGCTATTACAATAAAAATCTCAATGCCATTCTTCAAAGAAATTGAACAAATATTGATGAAATTCATATGGAGACACAAAAAATCTCAATTAGCCAAAACTCTCCTGGCTAAAAAGAAGGGGACTGGAGGTATCACACTCCCAGACTTCAAACTTTACTACAAAGCAATAGTAATTAAAACAGCTTGGTACTGGAACAAAGACAGACACACAGACCAATGGAACCATATAGAAAGCCCAGAAGTAAAACCACACATACATGGACACCTGATCTTTGACAAAGGGGGAAAGAATATGCAATGGGACAAGGACAGCTTATTCAATAAATGGTGCTGGCAAAACTGGTCAGCAACATGCAAGAAAATGAAAATAGACCACTACCTTACACCATGTACAAAAATCAACTCAAAATGGATAAAAGATATGCATGTAAGACCTGAAACGATAAAATATATAGAAGAAAACATAGGTAAAATGCTACAAAACATACACCTCAGTAATGCCTTTGAAGATGCCTCCCCCAAAACAATAAAAATGAGAGAGAAGATAAACAGATGGGACTATATCAAGTTAAAAAGCTTCTGCACAGCAAAGGAAACATTAACCAAAACGAAAAGACTCCCCACTGATTGGGAAGAAATCTTTGCACCCCATACAACTGACAAGTGACTGACCACAAAGATATACAAAGAACTCATAAGACTCAAGAAAATCAAAGCAAACAACCCAATTAAGTAATGGGCAGAAGAATTTAAGACACTTCACCAAAGAGGACACACACATGGCCAACAGGCACATGAGGAAATACTCAGTATCCCTAATAATCAGGGAAATGCAAATCAAAACCACAATGAGATACCGCCTGACACCAGTAAGAATGGCACACAACAAGAAAACCAACAACAATAAATGTTGGCAAGGATGTGGAGAAAAAGGAACCCTGGTACACTGCTGGTGGTAATGCAAGTTAATCCAACCACTATGGAAAGTCATATGGAGGTTCCTCAGTCTACTAGGAATGGAACTACCATATGATCTGGCAATCCCACTCCTAGGGATCTACCCAAAGGACACAAAAACACCGATCCAAAAGAGTACCTGTACCCCCATGTTTATTGCATAACTGTTTATAATTGGTAAGACCTGAAAACAACCCAAATGCCCAAAAGTAGATGACTGGATCAAGAAGATGTGGTACATATACACACTGGAATACTATTCAGCAATCAAAAATGATAAACTAGGGCCATTTATAGATGTCAACTACAATTAAATAGATCTAATAAAATTAAAAAAATTTACATTTCCTCTAAGTTGTCCCATTTGTTTGCATATAAATGTTCATAGTAGGCTCCTATGATCCTTTGCATTTCTCTTATCTGTTGAAGTTTTTTTTGGGGGGGTTTCCCTTTTTTTTTCTTTATGAGCCAAGCTAAGGCTTTATCAAATTTGTCTATCCTTTCAAAGAACCAGCTTTTTGTTTCATTGATCTTTCCTATCACACTTTTGATTTCTGTTTCATTTATTTCTCTTCTAATTGTTGTTATTTTCATCTCCTGATTGTTCTTACAGTTGTAACATTAGATTGTTTGAGTGTTTTATTATTTGTTATGTGAACCTGTATTGCTATGTAATTTCCTCTTCATGCCAGTTTTGTTGCATTCCAAATATCTGGTAGCTTGTCTTTTTATTTTTATTAGTCTTCAGATCATTTTTTTTATTTCTCTTTTGATTTCTTCGTGACCCAGGAATTATTTTTTTTTGTTTAGGGGCCACTTGTTTGATTCTCACCCAACCCCATTTAATGAAAATAACATTAATATTGACAATAAGCACCAAGTGTTTTGTGATTGTTCTGTTCTGAGCATGTTAGATATATTAGCTCTAGTAAGGTCTCTGTTATTGTTTTGTAGATGAGGAAGCTAAGTTTCAGAGAGGTTATGTAATTTGCTTAATGTCTTACCAGCATGTCATCTCAAGTCTTTACTCAAAGTTTGTATTTGCTAGAACTCTGCACTGGCCTTTGTTGACACAAAGGGACCAGGGCATGTGGGAATTTTGGGTTTCAGCAGTGTTAGAATTACACTGTTTTTAGGGAAATCTTCTGGGCACTTCATTGTTCAGTTTTCCTTTCTTACAGAAGAATGATAATGGTTAAAAATCTGTGATTTAAAAGTTTCAAGGTGATGGTCATGCTAAGAAGCATTATTCTGCTAAGCCCAATGGGACCATGAACATTTCTGCATGGACATTTCTCTTGGAATTTTTAGAGTTGAGATTACATTTGTTAAGTTGGAAAGTTAGAGCAGTTATAATGACAGTTATATAATGACAACCAAAAATTCTTCTTTCTAGTACCTTTGATTTTGACAATTTCCTTTCTTATGCATCTTTCTAATTCCCAGTGTGGTAGGGAATATAGATGATAAAAGAATAAAAATGAAACACTCCAACAGGGCTTTCCAGGGAATGGTGTCATTTATCATTGTGATTCTAGAGGATTTGCTTTGGGATTAAGTCCATGAATATATGAAAGCTGCTCATCTGCTACCAGATGGTTCCTAACCTTTTCCGCTGGTTTGTATACTCTGTGGGGGCAGGGGGGCTTCACATAGACACTACTATATCTCCAGGTTCTGTCACTGTGCTGGAGGGCATTTTATTATGGACTGAAAGCTTGTGTTCCCCTCAAATTTTCATGTTGAAACTTGAATGCTCAATGAGATAGTATTAGGCTGTAGAATATTTGGGAGATATTTAGGTTTAGATTAGGTCCTGAGAATGAGATCCTTAGGAGGAGATTATTGTCCTTCCAAGAAGAGGCAGTCTCTGGTGCTCTCTTTCTCATATTCCAGGCTCACTAATGAGGAAAGGCCAAATGAAGATACAGAGAGAATGTGACTATCTGCAACCCAGAAAGTGGATCCTCATCAGAACAAGAATCTTGCTGGATTCTTGATCTTGGACTTCTAGTCTGCAGAGTTGTGAGAAATAAATGTTAGTTGTTTAAGCTGCTATTTATGGTATTTTTCCGAAGCAGCCCATGCTAAGGCATTGACTATGAGAATGTTTCCCCTTAAACCAGTAAAACCCATAGGGATTAGATTTTTCTCTAGTCATTTGGTGTGTGTATGGGTATGTTAATCTTGTCCAAACTAATCTGCAGACATCTCAAGTTGTAGACTTCTTCAGTATTCCTCCCCAAGCTCTGCTCCCATTTTTGGTACATGCCCTGAACATTCAGAGAATATGTGTGTACTTTGTCCAGGGGTTATGTTGGCCATGCACACAAATCTAGGCAGACCGTTCTGATCTAGATGCAAGCACAGCCCCACATTCTCTGCTGCCTATTATAGCTTCCCTGTAGGAAGGCCAGGTCAGGGTCAGGGTGGGTGATATTGCTCCAATAAATAGCAGTTCTGCTCCTTTTCTTTCAACACCTCCCATTCTTTAATTTATAGCCTGTGTGATGGGGAGGGGGAAAGTAAAACCATTGATAAATGTGCCTTACTTCCTTGAGGTGCCAGGGAATATAATAGGAAAAACTTCGTCTTCTGCCTGTGGTCTATGTCAATATGTTAGAAGCAGATCATAATTTCATGCAATGACCCTTCTGGCTCAAGATGACAGGTGAGGTTGAGTGTATGTTTTGTACTTTCTTTTCAAGCTGTAAAGGATAGAGGGTTGGGAGGTGGGATGAGAGACTTTGCATCTCTAACTTTTCTCTCACTGCCAATGGTTTCAGAGAATCATATCTTCTTGAAAGGTTTGAATGGGATCTTGAAGGTTTGAATGACTTGTTTTGGAATTTTTAATTTGTCTTTTCATCAACTCTCACTTAAAACAGTGATAAAACGGCCATACAACATATTCTCCAAAAGAGGAGATTTCTGTTAGCTAAATGTTAATTACATTGGACATAAATCATACTCCTGACTGTCCTGGGCAAACTGGGAAGTATAGATACCCTGACTAGTGTCCTCTAACTTTCAATACTAGTGACAAAAGAGTCTACTCTTTCCTATCCCTGCTTCTAGAATTTTCTATTTGCCAATATAGGACAGCAGAAAATATTTACTGTGGGCACTCCAAGGCCTTTGTTCTTCTAACAGATGTTTATTGAGGACCTGCTCTGGGAGTATACTAGTTAACAAGATAGTCGTGTGTGTGTGTGTGTGTGTGTGTGTGTGTAGTGTCTGATGATAAGTGATGACCATGCATGCGTTAGTGCTTTGACAAACAGGTGCAACTAGAGAAAAAGGAGGGGTAGTTCCCGGGGGTTGGCACGAGGTGGGCACCAGGGGAAGGCCTCCTGGCTCTAGAATTATCAAGACACTTCTATGTTAGCCTTCATAGAGAGGGGACATGCAGGCAGCAGAAAGCCCAGTTCTTTTCCCAAGGTACTTACCCTCAGTTGGGGTGTAAGAAGCTTATAGACCACAACACTGGCTGATTCACACTGCCAAGAATTATGACACCATTCCCAATTCACGGTATGTCCTTAATTGTATCAGGACTCCTGCTCATGAGGGACAGGTGATGAGAGAACTGAGGAAAGCCTCAAAAGTCCAATTTCAGAGAAAGATCGCCAGTTTTGGCCAGCATGCTTGACCAGGGCGGTGCAGCAGGAGCCCTGTCCTCTCCAGAGCAGTAATGCCTGCTGAGTGTCTGCCATACGGGTCCAAGTTTAGGTACTCACACACTTGAGGGTTATTGCTAATCCTCTGAGAAACACTGCAAGGTTGATGTTGTTACCTCTGTTTCATAGTCAGAACTCAGATTTACTGAGCTGACAGTTACCATACTGAAGGCAATAATTATGGTTTATATCTGAACCTATATCTACGTGAGACCTCAGTCCACAGCTATGCCACCATTCTAGTGATTCTCCAAATGTGAACCAGGCTGGCAGCATCGGCCTCATCATTGTTAGAAATGAGAATTCTTAGTTTCACTTCAGACCCCAGATTTACTAAATTAGAAACTGGGGGTGGGGCCAGAAATCCATATTTATATAAGGCCCCTGAGTGATTCTGATGTGCCTGGAGCTTGAGAACCACATTAGACTGACAGCCTCGGCCGTGTCTGTGGCATGGGGGTGAGAATCCCACCTCATATTGTGGTGGCGAGAACCCCACAAGAGAAGCCACAGAAGCGACTTTGTGCCTGATTCGCAGGGAGGGAGCAAGTGGGGACTTTCCTTCTGCTGTGCCCCCTGAGGACGTGGAAGTGTCCTATTGGTTTTCAGGGTGTAAAAAGGCTTATTTCATTTTTATCAGTGGTTAGCAGTTATTTTACTTTTACATTGAACATTGATTTATGACATTATGTAGATTTGAAGTATATGCCTTATAAATCCATATCTGTATGTGGTACATTATGTTTGCCACCAAATGTTGAACTTCTTCAGTATAAAATAACTTCTTGTCACTACAATAACCTCGTGTCCCTATACGGTATCTTCCTGTCACTCTACAGTAGTGTCCCATTGTAGGGTAAAGGTTGGTCAGGTCTTTCCACCCGCCCACCACTGTGATGATGGGCACCTGCGGTGCTGCGAGCATTCCAGGGTGGGCATGCGCAAGTGGGCGCACCTGTGTTGGACACGGGCTTAAATGGGCGGCGTCATGAGGATGCCAGAACTGCAAGGACCAACAGACAGAACTGATGAGCAGCAGCAGCAGCAGCAGCAGAGAGAGAAGAAAGCAGCCGAGAGGATGAGATGTGCCGGGGGCTGGGAGGCCTGCCAGCCCCCGGCCCCCCGGCACCCCTGCCTGCCATGTACCTGGCCACCTCTACTAAATAAAGCATGAAAAGCCACCGAGGGCTCCAAGACTCTCCTTCCCTGACCCGTCTGCCCAGAACCATCCCGAACCTGCCTCCAGTGCCACCTCATCCTGCTGTTACACCCATCATTGTACAATTGATCCTTATACCCAGTTTGTTCCTCCTCCTCTTCCCCCTGGTAACCGCTGTTTTATTCTTGTAGTCTAAGTTTGCTTTTGTTTCGCCGTCCATTTTAAGGTTTCTTCATCTTCCACATCTATCACCTAGTGTTTGCCTTTCTCTGGCTAACTCATTTCACAGGCACAATCCCTGCCAGGTCCACTCATGTAGTTGCAAATGGTGGGATTTCATCTTTTAAAAAATTTTTTTAATAGTTGAGGAGTGATGTTTGTTAGCTAGTGCAGGATCTGGAACATAGACTACGGGAGGAAAGAGGAGGAGCGCCGTTTGCTGCAGTAAGGATGGAGCGAGACGGAGATGGGCAGCACGCAGTTAGCGTCCCGGCAGGGACAGGATGGCCCTGGGTTGTCACTTCTTTCTTGTCTGTAGGAGATTAGACTGATCATTATTATTGGTGAGACACCTGTTCAGTGTAATGAGCGTGCAGTTTGCCGCAATCAGCAATGAGTGGTTTCTTGTAATTGGCTCATAAGAATGACAAGGTGTGGGAAGCACAGTTAAGCTTTTTCAATTCACATGTGCCATTAGCAGGAGCTCATTAAAGACACAGATGCAAAGAAAGTGTAAATAAAGAATTCTGCTATTTGTAATTACAACTGTACATTTACTGCCTCTTCCTGGGGTTCAGCAGGAAAGAGCTCCCTGTGCTTGGGCCCTTCCAGCCTCCCCTCTCTCTGCACCCTTTTTTTCTTTTTTTCCAAAACCAACTTATTTTTTTATTGGTAATTAGAATTAATGAAGAGAAAACTGGCACATTATTCCGTGACATAGTCCCAAATGACAATCGAAAAAAGAAAAGTAACATATATGTGATGGTTAGAAGATTCAAAGTTACAGAAACATAAAATGAAAAGCAAAGATCTCTTTCTAGCTATTTCCATCCTCTTAACCCTTCAAGAAAACTACTGTAAAGTATTGGTTGTTTTCCAAAACATTTAAAATGTGTTTATTATAATATATGTGTTTATATTCTTTTAAAATGTAAGCACATAGATAAACTCATTTTTAAGGGTTATATCTTTTGTATGAATTTACCATAATTTATTTAACCTGTTCCTTGTTGGTAGATATTTGACTTTTCCCCAACTTTTTGGCTATTAAACATTGTGCTTTATATGTATATATGTTGTGTAATAGGTAAATTACATATAGATATGTAATTATATGTACAAAATTTTAAAGTTTGGTAGTTATTGACCAAATAGGCTATTTATTTTTACTAATAGAAGTAGAAAATTATACTTTTACTGATAATGTATAATTATAATTCTACCAGTTTTATACTTTTTTCGCTTTATTTATATATATTTGACATCAGTTGTAATCCCCATGTATTCCCCATCACCATGTCATCAGTGCACCATCACCTCAGTCCCCCGTGCTCCCATCTTCCCTCAACCCTCCCCCTCCCCTCTTCCCACCAAGTGTCCCCAATTTGTCCTTGTCTTTTCATTTTTGTGTCTTTATTGTTTTATTATTATTGTTGTTCTTATTCCTTTCCTTGATCCTTATTTGGTTCCCTTATATTCCTCCTAGGGGAGGAACCATCTGGTATTTTTCTTTTGCCTTCTGACTTACTTCGTTGAGCATAATCCCTTCCACTTCCACCATGTTCCTATGAATGTGTCTAGTTTTTCTTTTTGATTGCTGAGTAGTATTCCATCATGTATATGTACCACAGCTTCCTGACCCACTCATCTGTTTTTGGGCATTTAGGTTGTTTCCAGGTCTTACCTATCGTAGAGTCTGCACCCTTTTTTATGCAGTTCCTTGGGGTGTCTCATCTCCTTTCATTTGCAGGCAGGTTGGATGCAAATTACAGAGAGTTGTGATGGGCCAATGTAGGGGAAATGTAAAAGTTATCAGGCTTTACAGCCCTCCTGCCATTGATGTGATGATGGGCACTTGCCCACCTGCATGCATGCCTAAGTGGGCATGTGCAAGTGAGTGCCCCTGGGTGAGACACGGGGCATATAAGGGTGGTGACAGGCGGATGCTAGCAGAACAGCAGAGGAGAAGGAGAGAGAGAAAGGTAGAGAGTAGCAGCTGCAGCAGCACCCGAGATGCACCCGAGGCGGAAGGCAGCTAGCCTCCTGGTCCCCCGCTGGCCCCCCCACCCCCCCTCCCCTGCCTGCCATGTACCTGTTGATGTAAATATCAACAAAAGCCTGAAAAAGCCACTGAGGACTCCAGGACTCCTCCTTTACCCGTCTGCTTGAGAACTTGCTCTGTGCCTTGCTGGCACTACAGCCAGGCAGCTCACATGCATTTGGGCCACACCCAGAAACTGTCATTGGTGGTTAACACAGGCTTGGATGGGGGATGCCAGTGAACGCCCAGTCTATTTGTTGTTGTTGTTAAGTTATATTTATTGAGGCAGTGTTGGTTTACATAACAATATATGATTTAAGGGTGTAGGTTTACACTTCTCCATTGTACGTTATTTCACCACACACACCACCAAAGACCCAGTAATCTCCCTTTGGACCCCCCTCTCCCCTTTGCTCCCATGCATCATTAGTCATAATCCAGATGTGCTCTTCCCCCTCCTGTGATCACCCCTCCCCTTCTCTTTCAGATCTCCTGTCCCTCCTGGATGCCTCTAGCAATAGTCAGCTGTCAAGGTTTATCTTTTTCTGACCTTCTGGTTGATTTCTCTATATTCCACATATATGTGAAACCATCTGTTATTATTCTCTCCTGACTTATTTCTCATAGCATAATCCTTCCAGCTCTATCCATGCAGCTTCAAATGGCATGAATTGATCTTTTTTAATCACTGAGTAGTATTCCATTGTGTAGATATACCACATCTTCTCGACTCATTCAACTGTTTGGGGGCCTTTAGGTTTTTCCTTGGTTGTGGTAAATAGTTCTGCAGTAAACATAGGAGTGCCCGTTTCCCTTCAAATTTGTGCTTTTATGTCCTTTGGGTAGATTCCTGGGAGTGGAATGGCTGGGTCATATGGCAGATCCATATTTAATATTCTGAGGAGCCACCACACAGCTTTCCACAGGGGCCAGCCCAGTCTACCTTTCCATTCTTGGTGCCCCTTGGCAGCACAGCTGGGAACCAGAGTGTCTGCATGTCTGTCACGGGATTAGAACAGCTTCTATAGCAAGGAGTTTGCTTAGCCTTTTCCCATATGTAAAATTAAAGGTAATTGATAGTTAAGCTCTAAAAAATATACTTAATGTACAGTCAGTAAACATCTGTAGAAAATTACTCCACGATGTTTCTGTTTTGGGATTTCAATTGTTTTCTAGTCAAGTGGCATTACAGAGGGAGTCCCATACAAAGGCAACACAGTAGCTTAGATGCATGGTTGAAGATGCTAAGAAACCCACTTCTCATCAAAAAGAGAGAAAACACACCCACCAAAATCCCACACAAGTCCCATGAATGACTTGTAACACATTCCTGAAATTTCACCATGTGCAGCGTATGTTAGGGTGCAGGTGTTAACAATCACCTGTTGAAATTTGGAATGCAAAAATTTGAGTTGCAAAGTTGCTAACCTGGTGCTGTCACCTGCATGTACATTTTAATCTACTTACCTTTGCCAGTGATTGTCAGGGAGGTGGGTGCTGGGTAGACTGGGTTGGAGGTTTGCTGAAGTGGGAACTGAGGTTTGTTTCTGGGGAACTACTAGGGAAAAAGACCTTTTCCCGACTAACATTTCCCTGAGAACTGGCATGGCCAGGCCCCTAGTGCTGTGTGGGAGGCTAGCCTGGTGCCAGTTGGCTGCCCCACAGCTGCTAGCTGCTAGTCACCGATCTATAGGTTCTCGAAGGGTCGCTCTTCATGTCTTCCTTCTGCTCTTGGCAGTGTTTTCTGCTACGGAGATAGAAATGCCTCCTTGAATCCTGAGGGGAAAGAGGATTTTTAAGAAGTCATGTGAGACTGAAGTGAGCTTTGTTTATGGGATCTGTACTTTCTGCAGGCACTCCCCTGGGGGCCGGTCATTCCTGGGGTGAGCAAGCCAGCTCTGAGGCCTCACACACAGTCCAGGGAATGCTTCCTATGCTTTTCTTCATTATTACCTTCCCCGAGGAGACTTTTTCCCCTTAACTATTCTTTCCCCATAACATTTTAAGACTATAGGTATATTGTGTATCTACATATGTTATGCATATTTGTGCTTTATGCACAAAAAGAGTAAGACCCCCCCCAAATGCAGATATACAGATGGAAAAAGGACAAGGATGAGGGTAAGGACTCATGGAGGGTGCTGGAAATACCCATAGCTGTCCCGTATATAGTGCTCATTCTGTGCAGGGCACAGTTCCAAGCATTTTCAGGGATTATTTAATCCTTAATACTGTGAAGTATTCAGAAGATGAGGTAACTGAGGGGAGGTCAGTATTTGTCCTCAGAGGTGTCCTCAGAGGGCAGCAAAGCCTGATTGGGAGATGGGGTCTCGGTCTTTGACTGTCATCCTGAAACTTCATTCTTCAAGAAGGAGCATTTCTGGGAGTCTTCTCATTGGCTTTGGAGAACCAGCCCCAAGATCTCAGAGGTCTACTTGTAAAAGCCCAATATTGAATTCCTCTCATGTGCTGGACCCTGTGCCAAGGACTACAGAGACGGAGAACCCAGCCTAGTTACCAGGTGTTTTCAGTGCACTGGACACACAGGGAGATCAATAGGTTTTGTTAAATGTCATGTTAGAAAAATATAGTCAGGATTCCATGGAGCTCAAGGGGCACTCACCTGGCTTGGGGTTGATGAGCGTGTGTACATGTATTGATGCATGCACACACACACACACACACACACACACACACCGAAAAGGCCCTAGGGGCTGGACAAAAAAAACAGTGTCAAGCATCAACCAGCTCCCCAACCTCTGTAATTCAGAGCTTCAGATTAGAGTCTGCTTAAAGAGAGGGAACCCATTTTACTCTAATAAAGTTATAGTAATTTGTATTTTATAGGTCCCAAGCAAGGAGAGGAACTGAGGCCATTCACCATGCTAAACAGTATTGGAAATCTCTTTATGCTAAATAATTCTAAGGAAAAGCATACTTTCCTGATTTTGTTCAGTCTGGGCCTCCCTCTTGGTGCAGGGGTTAAAGTCTCAGCACTATCAAGCTATTGCCAGCCACTGTTGCTTGAGTTCGATCCCTGGCCAGGGAGGGGTCCCACATGGCCCAGCAGACCTCTCCTGTTTTGCCTGCTGCTCCCCTCAGCAGTGCATTTCAGTTAATCTGCCTGTTCTGCTCCCCACTTTGTCTCTGGTGAATCCCCTCACTCTCCACACCATTGGCCTATACCCCAATTCTTGAATGCATAAATAAATAAAAATAGAACTTTTAAAAAAAATTTTGAGCCCAAACAAAATAACTTAGGGCTTAATCCAAAAAATACCTGCTTCTGGATGATCAGACTGTAAATCAACAAGATTAACAGCTTCTTTATCAGTGAGGAGAAGATGTTGCTGTAAGACCCTCACTTCATTATGTCCATCAATCCCAGGCTTTTGCATTAAAATTCTGCCTAACCCCAGTCAGTTCTCTACTTTGTGACGAGGCCTTAAAACTTTTTAAGCCTAGGCCTTAAAACTTTAGAATTCCCCTCCTTAATTTCCCATTTGAAGTCTTTATTAAGGTCTGTGGAGGGGATGGTCCCCTGTTGCCATAGTCTTTTTTTTTTTTTTAAGACTTATTTATTTATCTTTGCAAGCACTGGGGTACAGACCAGCGGTGTATGTGTGGGGGTTTGAGAGGATTCACCAGAGACAGAGTGGGGAGCAGAACAGGCAGATGGACTGAAATACACTGCTGAGGGGAGCAATGGGCGAGGCAGGGGAGTTTTGCCGCACCATGTGGGTCACCGCCCTGGCTGGGGGCAGGGATCGAACTCATGCTGCAGCTGTGGTTTGCTTTATAGTGCTCCGCTTAACCCATTGTGCCACCAGGGAGGCCCCTGCCATGAGTCTTGTATCTACATTCCACTGCATGGGAAGGCTCTTCTTGAGCCCCTTTGGGATGTAACAGTGCATAGCCTTGTCCTAATTGACTCTGTCAGCCTAGCCACTCCTGGTCCTCTGGCATAAAGGCTGTCCTCTGGGCATTGGCACAGCCAGGCATGTTTGGTGTTGAGAAAGGCTGGAGGCTCCTGTTCACAAGGGAACCCATGCTGCTCCCAAAGCCAGAGCCATGCTGTGCCTGGGCTGGAGAGTCTATGCCCTGGATGTACACCACACTTACTCAGGCAGCTCAGTGAGTAGTGATAACTAATTTATTAGACGTGGGTGCAATTGAGAATAAATATATATATATATAACTATAACTATGTAGGTGATTAAGATATGCATACCATTGGTCTAGCTAAAAGCAGCTCAAAATTAAGAAATGTGCAGTCCATATATGCCAAAATGATACCCCTTGATATAGTTATTTCACTTCTAGATATTTATTCAAAGGAAACAAATTCAAGGTGCACATGGAATTTTAATCACAGTGTTCATTAATTTTTGTTCATAGAGGGGACTGTAAGACTGAAAAGCAATATACCAATGTGTCAAAAGATCCTCAGATTTATATTTCCTTTGATTTAAACATACTCAGATTTGCCAACAAACATTTACCTATATCCCAATGATGGTTATAAGATGCCCCACACTAGAAACACTAGAAACTAGAAAATCTTCATTTTCATGATTAGTTTAAATAAAATGCACTACATCTATAGATGACATACCTTACTGTCAGTAAAATTATAATGAAGATGACTATTTTAATGGTGAAAGAACAATCTTCATGATCTATGAATAAAAATATAATTCAATTCAACAAATCTTTATTGGTGCTATATATAGCATGTAGTTCAGGCACAGTCCTGGGTTCTGGGGACAAATTAGTAAACAAGAATAGACAGAACCTGGTCAGGGCTCTTACAGTCCAGTGAGTGGGGGAGGAGTTAACTACAGGGCATTTTAGAAGGTTAAAAGTATGACGGAAGAAAAACAGGGCAATCTAAGAAGTTAGGGAATACCAAGGTGTGTGTGTGGATGAGTGCGTGGGTGCATTCTGTTTAAAAAAGGGTAGTCTGGACAGGCCTCGGGGAGAAGATAACATTTGAGTTCATGTAGATGGGGATGAAGAGTGAGCCTGGGAGCATCTGGAAGTGTCCCCAGGCAGAGGGGGCACAGCAAAGGGGGCTGAGGTGGTTTGTACATGGCCTGTACAAGGATCAGGGAGGAGCCCATTTGGTTGAAATGGGGCAAAGGGAAGAAAGGGATGTACAAATGGGGCAGAGATGAGGGATATACAGAGTAGTTCCCATCAGCCACTGTCAGGAATCTGACTTTTACTCAGGGAGAAATGGAGAGCCCTGCAGGGATTTAAGTGGTGATATAGCTACTAATGTTTTCTGAAAGCTGTGTTGCCAAGATTCTATAACAAGAGAGGATAAGAATGATCCACTGAAGTGTGAAATACTCCCTGGATTTTGAAGATTTAGTATAGAAAAAAGGAAGAATTTAAATTATTTTATAAGTCATTTTTATATTGATTGATGTTGACAAGGTAATATGTTAGGTATATGGAGTTCAATAAATATATTGTTAAAATTAATTTACCTGTTTTTTTTTTTTTTGAGTTTTGATGGTGGCTATTAGGAAACTGGAAATGACATGTGTCACTCACACACTATTTCCACTGCACAGCCTGCTCTGTGGAGAGCCCTGGGGCTGCAGTATGCAGATGGGAAATGTAGTGGCTTATGCAGGTGTCGTGGTGGAAGGGAGAAAAGGCCTGAGTGGGGAGATATATTTTTTGACAGACTAAATGGGAGTATGAGAGATAAATATAACTCAAGGATGACTCCAAGGTTTTGGGTTGAGAACTGGAAGAAAAGAGTTGGCAAGCATCAGGTCTTGGGCATTAGATAGGAAGTTTGAGGTCTCTGCAACAGATCAGGTAGAGATGTGTTGTGGAGCGTTACTGAGCTGAGTCTAGAGTTTGGGAGACAGGTCAGGGCTGGGCTATAACTTGGGCAGTAAGCAAGGGATGCTCTCTCGAGCACCTGCTATGCTCCTGGATGAGGAGAGAAGGGAAGAGAACCATGGCCTGAGTCCTGGGTGCTTCCAGGACTGAGAAGCTGGGAGAAGAGGGGAACCACAAAGGAAATAGAGAATAAACTGGGGAGGTAGGAGAAAAACTGGAGTGGCAACGTAGAGTGAAGAAAGTGCCTTCAGAAGGCAGGAGATGCCAGCGAGAGGGTGGTTAAGGAATGGCTGAGAACTGGCTCTCAGATTGAGCTGTGTGGAGGGATGGGTGACCCCGAGGAGAGACCAGAAGTGGTGGGAGAAGCTTGACTGGTGTGAGTGAATGTGGAGTGACCACTGAAGGATTTGGGAACCATGAGTACTGTAATTTTTTTTCAAGGAGTTTTAATGTAAGAGGAGCAGAACTCTGTTTAGTATAAGAGGAGCAGAAGATAGAATTAAGATTAGTCCATTCACCAAGTGTCAACAAATGAACACTTGGGATGATGAATGTTCTTTTTCTAAAATTTGTTGTGACCTAAAAAAATAATTGCCTAAAATAAACTTGTTGATTTTGAATAGAAAGTTTTCTAAAATCAGCAGAGGAGTTTGTACAGTTTCTTGATAACAAAATATCTAACCAGTTCAGAACTGGGTTGGAAGTCACCCAAGGATGTTTTCAAATTTTTCTTAAAAATGGGTGGATATGTCTTTTTTTCTGGGGTGAGACACAGTACTGAATTTCTCCTTAAATTACTGGTGTCCATTTTGTACTGACCTGTCACTGGAACAGACCTGAACAAATTGATCTACCAGCCATCAATAAAGAGCTTTTAAAAGGATCTTCTTACTCTTAGTGTTTTAGCATGAAAGTCAAGGAGTTCACTGTCAGGGCTAATCCCACATGACCTGTATTTAGGAGAGTCTTTGGTATGGCAACTGTTTTCACTTGGGAAGTGATTGTTAAGAACAGGAAAAATAATAAACTACTTTCACTCCATTATCAACAGGTGCGAGATTCCCTGTGAAGGATTTTCCATACTTTTTTCATATTTAATCTATTTAAATTGCATTTGCATGACAAACCTATGAGTTTGGTGTTCTTACATGTCTAGTTTAATGGCTAAGTCAACTAATGCTCAGAGATTATACAGGTAGTATTTGGCAATCGTGAACCCCAGCCTGTCCAATCCAGGCAAAATCACCCTTCCCCTTTCTAGCTTCTGTGGGTTGTTTCTTACAGGCAGAGGGAGAGGGGTGGGGTGGGGGTGGGGGGGGCTGGGCCCCACTAAAGTAGTTGCGTGGTAGGTTTCAATTAAAACTTTGAAATTAATAAAAATGTATTGTCTTACCATAGGAAGGGGCTTCCTACATTTTCAGCTTACAGACTATTCGAGAAAAATCAACAGCAAAGTCTATAATGCAGACGGTAGAGTTTTCATGAAACTAGGTGGAGGGTGGGTCAAGCACCCACTGTCTCCACGCTAGAGGTAGCTGCATTTTGGTGATGGGAGAAAGGGTCTTAAATTCTTCAGGTGGTTTACCCAAAAATTACTCTTGCAGGGTACACTGGGTAAAATTATTATTTTACTGAAATAAAAGCGCCTCATCCTTTTGACCTCTGTTATGTCCTTTGTTATTACATGGATTTATCTGTTTTGCCAGTCAGCAGCATCGCGCTAAAGTACTTAGTGCTTTGCCCCATAATATAGGCTCAGTAAATGTTAGCTGACATGAATAATAAATTCATATTAGGTAACTGACATAATTAGCATAACAAACACTAGCCTGAGCATCACACACTGCTTCTCTAGCTGAAATTACATTCTTTATAGGTAGATTGTACTTCTAAGATGTTTAATAGTTGAATTCTTTCAAGTAGTGAAAATTTCTCCAATAATTTGATTTATTTTTTAAGATGAGCTTAGTAAATTATTTTGTCCCTCCCTAGTGGAGGCATCAATTTTGTAGGCTTGCATTCATAGGAATTCAACAATAGTGAAGGGAATCTGACTTGACTAAAGCTACTACTGTAGGTTGAAGAGTGCAGATTTATGGAGATGGGTAGATTAAGTATCGTTCCTTTATCTTGTTGATAAATCTAGTTTTCCTCTAAATTAAATCTTTTAAATTCTTCGAGGTTTAAAACAGTCAGACTTTTTTAAAATGAATAATTTTTTAAAGGTTTATTTATTTATGCATACAAGAGCTGGGGTACAGGCCAGAGTTGGAGGAGGTGAGAGGATTCAGCAAAGACAGAGTGGGGAGCAGAACAGGCACAGAAATATACTGCTGAGCGGAGCAGCGGGCGAGGCAGGAGAGGTCAGCTGTGCCAGTGGGTCCCCTCCCTGGCCGGAGATCTAACTCTCGCTACTATGCAGTAGAGGCTTCACAGTGAGGTTCTCAACCCGCTGCACCACCAGAGAGGCCCCTAAAACAGTCAGACTTGATTATTTTGTTAGGCAATATAGTCACATATTTTAGGAAGAAATGCTTAATTTTTTATCCTCATTTCTTTCCCCAGTCTACCTCCTTTCAAGATGATATTTGGTATCCTGGGGTAAAGAAAGAAGAGAGGTGTTGGGAGGCAATTTGGAGGTGGCTCCTTCCAAGAGTCCCCAGGGACTACTTTGGGCGTTCTTGCCCTTCAGTCAACACACAGCCGCCTTTTCTCCTGCTACCCCCAGTTGGCCTCCTCTCCCCATATCTCCTGCAGCATGCAGGAGGGGCCCAGATGGTGCCTTTCCCTTCCTTTCCTGATTGGATTTCCTTCCTTTGCAGAAACTTCTAGAGTCTGAAGTCTCCCAGGCCTGGCCTCTGGGGTATCAAATAGATTCTAAAGAAACTTAGTAACTACTTCTTCTCGATAATGCCTGACTTTAAAGCCTTTTGGCTAGTTAGAGAGGTCACAGCCTTCTGCCCAGGAGCAATGGGCTGTAGTCCAGAAAGTGGGAGGCTGCAACTAGAAAATGAGGAGGTGGATTCAAATGCCTTGATTTAATATTAGCAAAATGTTATCCCTGTAACTGTGTTTTGGAAATGAGCAAAAACCTGGCCGTCTAAATGGCCACATTAACTTGGGTAACTGCCATATGTAAGTAACATGCAAAGGGACGTGCCAGATGGTTGATAACTGCTGTGGCGATGGAGTGCTTCAGGAATTAATGGTGAATAATGATCAGAGTGCTAACTGATGGTACTTCTAACACCCGGAGCTGCAGTGAGCAAACTTGGTAATAATCGGAAAAGAGAGAACAAGAGGCTGTGTCAAAGTTTGCATTAACTGATGTTCTCATATGGATCCAAGATTGCTACAGTGGTTATTTTTGCTACATGAGGACCATCTGCTTCCTCAGACCAGCAGCATTTAACATCAAAGTGACAGGGCTTTAAATTCTGAACAGAGTCAAACTATAACACTGTACTATCCATAGAAAAAGGAGGTTCCAGTTTTTCTGCCCCACCTTTTAAAGGGAGGAGCCTAAGAAGCTAAGAAGGAGGAGGCGATAAAAAAGACGGGGTGGGGGGGACTTGGGAGTAGATTTAGGAAGAAAAAAAAAATAAGAAGAAGACTTGGAGGAGAGATGTGGAGCAGAGAGTCATGTGAAAAAGCCACACTTGCTTCTTGGCCGTGGACTTGTACCAAGGATTTGGGGGACATGGGAGGGAGACGCTTGAAAGTCAAAGATGTGTGTGAGAGACCTGTGGGGAGGCTGATAACGGCAGCCTTTATCTTCACTTATACTTTGATTTTGCTCTTTTCCTTCCAGGCTTGCCTGGCCCATTCTGCCCCTTTCCTATGCGTCCCCACGAGAAGATGCCTTAGACTTGTGGCAAGCTTTTGAAACTCAGTTATCCTGCTTTGGGCCAACCCTGTTTGACTGGGCATTTATCCATGAGGGATGGGTAACTTTGGGTATCTGACAGGAAAACTATTTTAACTATATTCTTTCTCTTCTCTCTATTGCACACTAATTGTCCCTTTATTGCATATTAATTGTATTAAAATTTTTTACTGAAGGTCTTATGCACTAAGAGTATGTCTATGTATAGATGGCAGAACCCATTTATAGAAGGAAGGTTTATGGGTCCTGCGGTGTTCCATGGAACATGGAAATGTATGTCCAATTTTGCTTCTCTGGGCCTACCTCCCTTCCTATGTGAATGTTAAATAAATGTATTACAATTGACTAATAATTAAGAGAACAATGACAGTTATTTTTATTTTTTTTAACTTGGAACATTTATTAATATAAAACATGTATAAAACTTTAACAATCCTTATAATTTCCAGAGCACTCATCAACTACTAGTGATTTTGAAAAGAGGTTCTTATTTAAAAAAAGTTACTTTTGACATATTTCCCACTTGATGTAGCAACATAAGCAGTTCAACTCGAAATAGAACCACAAAGTATACATAAATCAATAAACAACTAGTAAATCTTATCAATTGACAGTTATTTTTAAAAACTATGGTCTAAACAGTGTTTGAGGATATTTTGGGGTCTTGTAATTTCAGTTATGCTCTTTCCAAGGCCTTCATGATATCATGAAGTGAATGACATAAATTGTTTGGGATTAAGTTTGGAACGTGTTGTCATGATTGTTGTGTCATTGTCGTAGTGGTCATCAACATCATCATCATCATCATCAACATCATCATCATCATCATCATCTTCATCATCATCATCATCTCATAATCTATAACACTACACTCAGTTATTGAACCCTGACTATGTATCAAATACAGTATTTTATGTAATTCTTTTTTTAAAAGATTTATTTATTTATGCACACAAGAGCTGGGGTACAGGCCAGAATCATGGGAGCTGAGAGGATTCACCAGAGACAGAGCAGGGAGCAGACCAGGGAGATTGACTGAAATACACCTCTGAGGGGAGCAGTGGGCAAGGCAGGAGAGGTCTGCTGTGCCATGTGGGTCACTCCCTGACCTGGGATTGAACTCGTGCTGCTGTGTAGAGGATGCTTCACAGTGCGGGGCTCAACCTGCTGCACCACCAGGGAGGCCCTTTATGTAATTCTTAAAATGGTCCTAATCATAGTATTGCTTATTCTACTTTGCAGATGATAAAGAAGGTCTCTATAGAGCTACAGAGCTTACCAACTTTACTTATTGTAATCAATTATTCAAATATTAACAGAGAACTTATTATGTGTCAGAGTCTTTTGAGGTTCTACACATATCACATGTCATTCTCAAAACCATATTAATGAGTAAGGAGGTCTTGTCCCTAATTCACAGAGAGAAATTAAGGATCTCAGAGATCTTAGTGACTTAATTAGGCAAGCTATCACTGAGCTCAAATTTTGTGCTAAATTCTTGTGCAAGATGCTGAGGATATAGTGGTGGAAAATCAGACACAGTGTTGGCTGTCCAGAATTAGGGCCTAATGGAGGGACTTACAGGCTAGTGGTGTGTGATAAACGTCTGGTTCCATCCAGATGTACTCTCTCAGGCCCAGGATGCTCAACTTTGTATGTCGGTATTGTGTGAGACTCTGGCAAGAGTAACTCTCTCCTGGCACTCTGCTTTAGAAGGACTTGTGTGTCACAAACACACAAAATGAATTTATTTGAGAACATATGGGGATGTTGCTCTCTGGGAGCTCAGCGCTGGCGTAAAGCGACTTGTATTCTTAAACATGCGAGCATCTGCTCCCATGACTAACACCATTCAAGCTATAGGGAAATACTTCTTACTGGATGCTCTCAAAATAACCAAGAGGACTAAGGTTAGTAGGTGGTGCCACTGCAGATTTAGGAGATGAACATTGCTTGGGGAGACAAGGAAGATGTGAGTTGTGGCACACTTAAGTAAAGGAAAAGATAAGCTAATTAAGTTGTCAGCCTTTCCCTTGAAGACAGACTAATTAAACTGTCAAGCTCTCTCTCTCTCAGAACACGTGGATACAGTAGAGTCTTGCAAAACAAAGTGTCATTTTTCACTTGTGCCAACATCTATTTTCTTTCTTTCTTTCCATGTTCCAACTGGAAGTACCCACCAATTGGGTCAGTATTCAAACATTGCACCTGACGATTGGGCGCATTTGCACTACTGTTTCTAGGAAGGTCCAGATATGGCACTGTCAACACATTACATGTTCTCCACTGACATTCGGTGACAGTGAATGTCAGAATTGCAGATTGCTTTGTTTTTAGATAAAGAGTTAATTGAATTTTGAAAAAGTTAAAGCCGCTTTTGATCTGTATTGCATACAATTTTGTTTTGTCTTAACTTCCGTGGATAATTTTGCCTACTTTTGAAGAAAAAGAACTTTTTGGAAAATTTGGAAACAATAATTTTGATTTCTCATGGACACATTTGGAGAGAGTAGCTTCGGCTTCTACACATTGACTGCCGTTTCATTTTGCTTTAAAATTCCTCATATCATCACTGAGAGTAGACCACATATATTCAAAAACCTCTAAAGTAATATTTCATTTTACTTTAGTGACATGAAAGGACTACTCCTCTAGTAGGTAGAGTTGTGGTATTAGTAGGTACTAGTGGGTAGAGTTGTGGGGTGAGTGAGGAGTGGGGCTTTATATGTTCAATCAATCAGTAAATCACAACAGCAGTAAGAGAGCTAAGGTCTTAATAAGTCTCAGGTCCTTTCCATGGTTTAAGTGTCTAAAGCAGGACTGTCTAACAGAAATATAATGTGAGCCAGCCATGTAATTAACATTTTTTAGCTTTGTTAAAAAAAGTAAAGGGGGAAAGTGTAGGGGGGGATGGCAACTTGGACAAAGGGGAGGACAGTTGCACAGTGATGGATAAAACTAGTCTTTTGATGTTGAGCATGCTATAATGTATAAAGATGTCAAATTGTAATGTTGTGTATCTAAAACTTCTAAAATGTTGTACACCAATATTAGCGCAAATATAAAAAGTAAAGAGGAAGAAGTGAAATTCATTCTAATAATATATTTCATTTAGTCTATCAAATAATGACTAAAAGTTGCTAATGAGTTATTACATTTTTCATTCTGCCTTAGAAATTTAATGTGCATTTTGTATACAACGTGGGCTAGCCACATGTGAGCCTTTGCGTGGCCAGCACGGTGATGTTGGACCACAGTGCTCTGGATACTCATTTGGAATTCTGTGCCTGAGTAGCTTCAAGAGATTTATGACCCTCCAGGAACCAGGATTCCACAACTGTGGTTCGTTCACCCCAGTTCCCAGCTGCATGGTCAGTTAGCTCTCTTTTACTGCTGTCATGAAGTAAAAGTCACAGGATGTGTGACCACCTTGAACTTATTTCTTAGAGGATTTGCAACTCATACAAGTGTTAGGCCAGGGTGCTAGAGGCACAAACTAAAAGGTAAATAAAAGTCCAAAAGAAAGCCTTGACCCACAGTCTTGTTGCCAACAAATATTTCTCCATATTTCAGTGATGTCAACAAAATGGCAAACCTATGAAAGTACCTTAATTTTTGTAATTAGGTTAGTCCTCTCAAAAATATAATGTTTTGAATGAACATTATTAACATTCTTTTGCGCTGAAGGACAATGCTTTTATTATTTTTTAATCTATTTTTTAGATTTATATATATTTGACATCAATTGTAATCCCCATGTATTCCCCATCACCATCTCACCAGTGCACCACCAACTCAGTCCCCCGTGCTCCCGTCTGCCCTCGACCTTCCCCCTCTCCCCTCCCCACCAAGTGTCCTCAATTAGGACGATGCTTTAAAGTGGCATTCCAGGACTTTCTTTTGGTTCTGGAGAGACTGTGAATATTTTCAGTCATAGAAGTTGCCAACAATTTGAATTTTGAACTTGAGTGCTCAGGAATAAAAGTAAGTTTTTAAGCTAGGAACATGCCAAATCTACCTATGTCTTTCAGAGTTTGCTGGTAGCTAATTTCTTTTTCTATACCTCCCCTCTTTGTTCTTGGGCATTTTCAACTGAATGATGATAGTCCCTGAATCCTGATTTAAAACAAAGGTAAGGGTTAATAGCCTTTACACTAAGCCAGAATGGCTTTTTGTTCTGAATCTGTCACTTAATTGCTGGGTGATGATGGCAAGATATTTCCTCATGGCAAGAAAATAGATAAAGAGATAATTTCAGCACAGCAAAAGAAACTATCATTAAAATTAAAAGACATCCTACCAAGTGGGAGAAAATATTTGCACATCATACATCCAACAAAGGGCTAAATCCAAGATCTACAAAGAACACATACAAAACAATAAAAAGAAAACAAAGAACCCAATTAAAAAATGGCCATAAATGCTAAACAGACAATTTGCCAAAGAAAAGATATAGATGGCCAACAGGCACATGAAAAATGTTTATCACTTATCATCAGAGAAATGCAAATCAAAACCACAATGGGATACCACCTCACTCCTAGAAGAATAACAAATTATTCTTTCCAGATATTAAAAATACCAGAAACCACAAATGTTGGTGAGGGTGTGAAGAAAAAGGAGTGTAGACTGGTCCAGCACCTAAACAATATGGAGGTTTCTCAAAATTGTGGTACATACACTAAGTTATAAAATAAAGGCATAAAGCTTAGCCATTCATGACAACATGTATGGAACTGGAGGGGATTCTGCTAATAAATCAGAAGGAGAAAGACAAATTCTAAATGATTTTCTTTTTTTTTATTAAAGATTTATTTTTTTATCCGTATTAAGAACTGGGTATAGGCCAGAAGTGCCGGGGGTGAGAGGAACCACCAGAGTGGGGAGCGGTCTGCCGCGCTATGTGGTCACCTTTCTGGCCCGCTGCAGCGATCAAACTCGTGCTGCAGTAGCTGCATTTTGCTTCATAGTGGTTGCTTAACCCATTGCGCCACCAGGGGAAGGCCCCTAAATGATTTTTTTATACATAGACTATAGAGAAACAAAACAAAGGAACTGACAAAACTAAACCAAAGTAAACCCTAGAAATGTAGCTGCTAAACTGAGACTTCTAGAGGGGGAAGGTAGGAATAGGAAGAAAGAAGGGAGGGAACCCAATGGTATATGATAAAGGTATCAAAGGAACAAAGTTGAGCAAACTCTGAGCCAATGAATGACTTCCTGAATGAAGTCTACCCAATCTACCTGTTGAGGAGATCTCAAGTGCCTATGACTACAACTCCCAGAATTCCATGAGCATGACTTCCTAAATGGGAATGTGGGGGATTGTTAGGAAATAAGGGAGGAACTGAGCATTCACTTTGGACTCAAAAGACTCTACACACGTATGCCTGTTCTCTTGCTTTTCTGACTCTCCCCTTGATATTATCTCAGACAGTGTTCCTGGTGGGATATGTTGGTCAATTTACCATTTATTTCTATGTTTTTGCTCTTCTTTCACCCCTTTGTAAATAAGACTTTTCAAAAATTTTCTTTCAGGGAGTTTGCTTTTGGGTCTCGTCCATAGTTCTTAAGCACACAGGTGAGAACTTACAACCTGGGTCACTCCCATTTCTCCTGGGTTTACCTTGTAACAGATATACGGTACTGTGGTGGTGGGTATGGTATAGTGATATGCATCTGAGCAGGTGAAAATTTATTCCCCTAAACCATATGCAATTTTTTAAACTAATGTTACCTTGATAACAACTAATTAAATGTGTATATGTCTAGACCTAGCACATGGTTAGCACATATTAGGCACTCAATAAAAATGTGTTAAATAATGAAATAAATAAATATTTGTTAAATAATGGCAAGATCAGTTTTCTCCACTTGGAGGAGAAAGCATTTGAGCTTTTTTAAAGGACAAGTAGATCCTTAATGAATTAAAAAAAAGATATTTAATTGTATGTAAAGTTGGAAATAATTATATAGTTCCTATCTCCTAGAGTTTTGTGAGGATTAAGAGAAATAATGTACAACATGCCATTAACACAATGATCCTCCATAATGGCTACTATTAAATTCTCTTCAGCATTGGTATCTAACTGGTTGACCAACTGTATGTTAATGATTAAGTCTATTACTTTATATATGGATCTAGTTGAACCTAAGTAAAGGCCTTGACATTTTTGGGGTGCAGGGGAGAATTCCTCCACTACTGTAGGTTCTTCTGATACTGGACAACTGAGTTAACTTCAGAGATATAAGAAAAAAGACCAAGTTTAATAACATATGTATGGAGAACTTACATGGCTGTACATTTGAAGGTAAATGGGGCAAAATGGAGATTTGTATCCTGGACAAAGGGGCTTGGGGCATCAAGGAGAAAAGAGGGGAGGACTCCATTTGAGAAGTCCTTGCCTCTAGATATATGCCCTGTGTTAAGATAGGTTTCTGCAAGGAGGTGGTTGTTTCTGGAGAGGTCCTTAAATCTAGGTAAATTTACTTTCTTTGAGATGATGGTTTCTTCTGAGGTCCATGGGTTGTCCACGGACCTCAGTTCCACATAGCAAACTGACATGTTTTGGAAAAGGCCTACTCTGGAATTCTTGGGAAAAAACCTATGTGGGCCCTTTTGGGGAGACAGATCCTATAGTAGGCTGAAAATCTGACTCTCCTTACATGTATGGCAGTTGGGGTTTAACCACAGGGAACCAGTCTGGGGACCACTGCTCTTTGTCTCGTATCTATTTAACTTTGACTATTGATTCTCTTTCTCTTTTAAAATCTTCTCTTCACTATTCCCCTCTTCTTTCTCTTTTGAATTGATTATTTGAACCTATTAATTTTCTTATTGAAGTGCCATTGGTTTTCATAATTGTTAGCATTTTGGAAGTACAGAGTCCCAGCCTCTACCCCCCAGGGTAGCACCATAGTGTACCCATCACCAAAGCACCCCAAGTTCTCTGCCATTTGTAGATTGGGGGATGGAAGTGGGTAGAAGTATCAGACTGAGTTGTTTGGGATCTGGATAAAGGAGGAGTTGGGCATTTTTGCAGAAGAATGGAAATTAGCTGTTGTTCTGAACAGAATACTTGTGGCTCCCCAACATTCATATGTTGAAGTCTTATGTCCAGTGTGATTCAATTTTGGGATATGGTCTCTATGGAAACACTTAAGGTTAAATGAGACCATAAGGGTGGGGATTTGGACCCATAGGATTAGTGTCCTGATTAGAAGAGGAATAGAGAAAAACCTTTCTTTCCTCCGTGGAATCACTCTGTCAGAATGCTGTCAGGAAGAGAGTCCATGCTAATGCCCTAATCTCAGACTTCCAGCCTCCAGAGCTGTGAGTGCTACATTTCTGCTGTTCCTAAGCCATCCCACCAATGGTACTTTGTTCTGGCACTAAGGTACTTTGTTCTACATTAAGGCAATGTAAGGTTTTATTTTGGGGGAGTGTGGAGAGGGGAAAGGTCATGTACATTGAGAGTTAGGCGGTCTGAAGTTTGAATTCTGGCTTTGCCTTTGTCATCCATGTGGCTTTGGGCAGCCTACTGAGGTTCTTGGGGTGGCTGTTTTGTGTGGACTGGAGCATGATGTATCTCTTTGGGTCTAAGACAATGAGAAAGGATCTAAAAAAAATTACAAGGTCTGAAATGGCAAGAAGCTTTCGGGTATATGATCCCTGCTTAAAGATGTTTGTTTTTGTCTCTCAACTTACAAAGGAGTTTTTGCTGAGAAGGATGTGGTCCTATAGGCCTACGAGGTTGTTCAGTATGGCAGCCGCTGGCCAAGTGCTTGAGCATTTGAGCTTTTGAATGTCTGAGCTGAGAGATGCTACATGTAAAATATACAATGGATTTTGAATATTTTGTATGAAAGAAGAATGTAAAACAAATCATGAATAACATTTTAAATTGATTACATGCTGAAGTGTTATTGAGTTAAATAAGATATATTATTAAATTTATTTTTCCATTTCTTCTTGCTTTTTCAGAGTGGTTATGAGAAAATTTAAAATGACATATATGACTCATTATGTTTTATTGGATGGCACCGCTTTACAGCAAAATTCAGACAGTAAAAAGAATGAGTTATTAACAATAAGTTCTGGACCAAACCTACCCAGTGTTGGGATTTATAGATTTAGATTGTGAATACACCCAGGATACTCTGAACACTACTAACCTCCTCCCAGGTGAGGAGTGGGAAATCTCTGGGTCCAGGATATGCATCCACACAAAGCTTTCAAATGCATTTCAAATATTGGCTAACGCACTTTCAAAATATCTGAAAAGCCGGCCCAGCTTTGGTCATGCTGTGAAAGGACACTTGGCATTTTGGAATGATGTCAGGAACAGTGACCCATGTCAGCTACTTGTGGTGAGATCACAGCAAGGTTTGCTCAGTCATGGGTTGAGGTAGGGGTGCTAATATGAACCTGTTCCACTGTAAAGGTGGGGCAGGAACTAGAGAAGAGCAGGTAAAACATGGGGAGTGATCCAGTACTGGGCTATCCCTAATATTTGTGGAGCTGGAGCAAGAGAGCAAACAGAGCCAGTGCCTGCTTTCCTGCTGGACCACCCTGGTTCTATGTTGCATCACCCAGGCTTTGTCTTGCGTGCACACTTGGTCCACAGGTTGGGGCTCTCTCCATGCCCCTGGGATCGTGGGGTGTGAACATTGTCAGCTTGGTCTGCTCTTGGGAAGATGGCTTTGGGCAACTTCATAGGCCTGGGTGCAGTCTTGGGGCTCTGTTCTAGGAGCCCCAAAGTTCTTGGGTCCTGGAATAAGCTTTGTGTGGCTACATCTCCTGGATCCATGGATTTCTCATTCTTTACCTGGGAGGAGTGTGCTGGGGCAGCAGGGCGAACAGGGCAGAGGCCCCTAGGATGAGGGTACTGGTCCAGAATGATCCACAGCATCAGGCATGGCCCTTCAGTGCCCAGAGAAGGAGTGCAGGTCAGGGTGTGGTCAGCTTTGTGGCCAGAGGACAGGTGGATGTGCAAGAGGGCAACTGTCACAGAAACTGGGCTAAAACTCAAATGCCCAAGATGGGGTCCTAGCACCAAAAGGATTTGAGATACCACAAAAGGTGAAATAAAAGCTGCCTCCCAGGACACAAGTCATCAGCACTGGACACAAGACTGTAACGGCACGTGAGCAAGGTAACTCTAGGTCACTCATCAAGGCTGGTCACAGCTTTTTATGCATACACAGTAGGGTCCAGTTTTGGGGGTAGGCCCGAGTCTAAGAAGGGGGGAAGGTGAAGTGGACCCAGATAAGGGAAAAGTAGGGTACAGAGGTTGTAGGTGGGCAAAGCCTGACCTACGGAAGCACATAGAAAGGGCATAAAACCAGTGCAGATCTGTGCATGGCTGCCTCCTTCTCTTCTATGTCCTGAGAACATGCATTTTGGGGTAATCTGTGGTATCTGAATTTGTATCTATGTGTAACTATGTGTAATTGTTCTAATATACATGTGGCATCTACACACATAAGAGATAATGCATGTGTGTACATGCACAGACACATATAATGCATGTGTCAATATTAGTGTCATAGCAGTATCTATCTATAGTCTGGGTCAGAAGGCCTCTGGTTCAGACTTGGGAGAATCTGGGCAGCTAACTATTCCTCTGTGGGTGGCAGACCCTGGTTAGTAGCACCCTGTTGGGATCTACAGGACCGGGGCCTGTTACTTCTCAAGGTCAGATGGCAGTCTTGCATTCTAAGAGCTGTGGCTCTCCTGGCTGTTCTCCTGAAACTCTGGGTTGGGGAAGTGCCATGAGGGTTCACATGTCTCTCAGAGAGTGCTGTGTCCACACATGTGGCCCTAGTGGTGTACCCCAAATCCCTCTATTCCTTCCAAGGTTGCATGGGATTCCTTGGTCTGGAGTATCTTTGCCCAATCACAGGGTCCAGTCTTCTCTGGGATTTTTCTGTTTGTGTTTCCAGTTCACCCTCTGCTTCTGTGACTGGTCCTCTCTGCACAGTTGATGTATTGCAAGCTTCCCACATGCCAGCCCTCTTTTAAGCACATGGTGGGTTTCACACACTTAACCATCAGTGACACTCATGAGGCAGTAGCTCGTACCACCATATTTCTAGCCAGGAGGAGCCTGGGAGCAGGAAGGAACAGTGAGTAGTCTGAACAGTCAGCCCAGCTTGGGGCACAGGCTGCAGAAGCAGGCAAGTCCACTGGCCCCAGCTACTCAGCTTCTCTGACACTTCTCATGCCTTCCTGGTTCTCTAGCTCACTTTGTGGGCACCAGGGACCTGACTCTGGACTCAGTGGTCTGTGGCAAGGATGATGAGGCAAAGTAGAGATCATCAAATGGTTCACTGGAAAGGAAGGGAGGAGAGAGGCAGGTCATAGTGATTTCTTAATTTCTGGATAGAAACCCAGGAGTCACAAATAGAAATCAAGAAGTAGGATAATTTTCTGGCTCGAATGCGGATCAACCTGGTTGACTGCGTGTGTTCATGGAATGCTTTCTAGTCGCAGACGCAGTGTATCATCTTCTTTTGCTGTGAGAGCCACATTCTGCCATACTCCACTGGAGTAGCCAGGGGTATCGGCACCACTAGGGGCGCTCGTCCAGTTGGGTTCATATCCTGCTCGACCCCATCCTCTCTGCGGGAATGTGGGCAGGTGACACAAACATTCTAAGCTTCAGTTTCTTACCTGCAAAAAGACATTTAGTACAACTCAGGGGGACACTGATGACTGGGTGGCTTGTGGATACAAGGCTTGGAGCACAGTGGTGGGTGCGCGGGAGATGTCCACAGTAGATGTGTGTGGTGCCTGCCCGTATCAGTTTCCTCCTTATACATTTCCTAACTCTCTTTTGGAATCCCCCTGCCCTGCTTCTGCTCCCGAGGTGGTCAGGTGACCCTGGCTTGGCCAGTTAGAATCACAGAGTCTGGTTCAGGACTGAACAAGTGACCCGACCAGGACAAAGAGCACTCAATCCTGAGACTTGCTGGAAGGACCTGGGTAGAGAAGACTGGGTCTGGAGCTGCTAGTGGCTCTCTTGGACCCACGGGGGTAGAAGTTGCCTGAGAGCAAAGCTGACACAGGATAGCAGGAAAGAGAAGAGCTGGAGGATACCAGTTCACGCAGAGAGAGTTGGCTTGATGGCATCCTCAGGCACAGGTTCCACCTGTGCTGCAGTAAGATGCATGTGCATTTCCCTGTCCCATGAGCCAACACACTCCTTTACTAGCTCACGCACTGGCAACGGAAAGTGATCCAATTAGTGGTCATACTATTGAAGAGAGAGTATTTTGAGTTGCTTTCAATTATTATTATTAGCAACAATAGCACTAACAGTATCTACCAGTTATTGAGTACTTAGGGCATGTCGGACACTCTCCTAAATGCTTTACTTGCCCGGTGAGTTAAATCCTCACATTCTCCCTGGAGGCAGCCACCACCATGATTTTCATTTAGCAGATAAGAAAATGGAAGATCAGAGAGGCATGCCATCTCTCGAAGTCTTTCAAGTTGGGGGGCCCGTGTATGGACAGTCTGGATCCTGGGACCACTATGTCTCTTTACTGTGTGTTATAGGTTATTATTCAAAAACTGCACAAGTGATGTTTTCATTTATTGATGTGAAGAAATCTTATTTCTTTTTTCCTGGGGAACTCCCTTTCAAAAACTAGCAAGAGGGCCAGAGTTCATATGTTAAATGTTGGTGCGGGGGAATAGGAGAGAGGAGAAAGAGAGAGAAAGAGGGAGGGAGCGAGGGAGAGTTGGAGAGGAAGGGGGAGGGGATGGAGAGGGAGTAGAAGAAGGAAAGGAAAAGGAGAAGACTAATCCTTTTTAAGGAATTGACTCGTGATTGGAGACTGGGGAATCTGAGACCCACAGGCAGGTCAATCCAGGCAGGGTTTCTATGTTGTAGTCTTGAAGCTGAACTCCTCTTCTTTGGGAAACCATAGTCTCACTCTGAGGGCCTTCAAGTGGTTGGATGAGGCCCACCCACATCATAGAGAATAATCTGTTTTACTCAGAGTCTGATTTTAACTTAATCACATCTGAAAGACCCCTGCACAGCGTACCTACACCGGTGTAGTCTGAACAACACAGCTGAGCAAGTTGATACGTGAAATTGACCAGCACAGTCTAGTCATAGGTCTATCCATGGACACTTTGGGTAACTCCGGTCAACTGTTTCCCCATCTGGGCTCAGTTTTCCCATCTGTAAGAAAAGTGGTTATACTAGGGAAGTTTCTAGATGCTTCAGGTAAAGCATTCTTGCCATATTCAGGGGAATTTATGACCCCAGTTACAGGCAGTGGAAAGTATTCTGGTCTTTACTCTGGGGTGAGTGGCCCCTGCTTTAGTTGGGGCCTACTTTACTCTTATACTGTTTTTTTTGGGCATATAGCCAAAGGGAGCACCATCACTCGTTGCCATGGCTGTACCCCTTCCTTCAGATTCTATGGAGAGAAAATGGCTGATGGTTGGCCAGCCCACGGGTTGGTAGCAGTGGGGTGAGTACGAACTCAGGCTCACTAAGCTGGGATGGGTGCACCGCCTGCTTATAGGTGTCATGGGGATGGGTTCCCCGAGATAGGCACTGTGGTGGTGGGGGGAGGTGCGGCCCTGGCTGGGCAGGCAGATTGACTGACATGTCCATAGGGTCTAGGCTTCCCACTAGCAAGATCTGCACCTTGTCTGTGTTGTTTATTGTTTGGTCTGTGGACACTGTGCCACCAAATGGAATTATTCTCACATCAAGGGTGCTCATGCTGATCGTGAGAGCAATGGAAAGTGCAGGATAAAAAAATATTTCAAGGAAAAACAGAGACTGAGGAGGCTGTTTGCTCCTTACTAATGACCCTAAATGTACTCAGTGATCCAGAAACTCCCCATGTACCGCCATGAGTCATGATGCTATTGGGGTAGAAAGAGAAAGCACGGAAGAGCTGTGTCTGTCATTTTGGAGCTGACTTCCACACAAGTGCCCATTCTGCAGCCTGATTGCCCAAGCCAGGCTGACTGGTTTAATTATTGTTTGCCCACATGGTATTAAGCCAGGCACATGACCAGCTCGCCACGTGTCAGGGAGGGACGGTGCCCAGCCCAGGGGAGGTTGGCTCTGTGGTCCTGTGTGGGCCCCCTGGGTCTGGGTCTGTTGGTGAAAGGTCATGCTGTCAGTTTCGGGTGCTGAGACCAGCCACCAGCAGCCATGGAAAGGAGTGCCAGCGTCACTCCTGGACATCTCTAGGTGCAGAGTGAGAAAGAGGGAACAACTCAAAACAGCAACAGTGGGATTCAGGAACACAGCCCCCGAGGGGTGGGGACCTTTTTTTTTAACTTGCTTCTCAGTCAGGCTCTTATTTTGACTTTGCAATCATGTTCACAATAGAAGAACAATAATAACAGTCTTTATCTGTTGATCACCTTCCATCTGCAATGTATTAAGCTCAGTCTTTTATGTATATAGATTAATTGGAATCTGCAAGGCAGATAACTAATCTTTGAAGATGCGGACACTTAGTTTCTGGGAGACTGAATCCATTGTCCAGAGTTAGCTGTATGTGGCAGAGCTGGTATTCAAACCTGTGCGCTTTCCATTTTGCCAAGTGTCTCCCATCTTCCTGACCCCGATGTATACAGAGAACAGAGTAAATATGTGTGGAATAAGTGAATGCATTGGCAGGCTGTTTCTTTGTCTTCCCTATGACAGCTCTATGACTGAACAGTAAAGTATCTTCTGTTGGCAAAATTTGAAACCCATCCTTGTCCTTCCTGTGTCTTCCATTCTTACAAACCGCGTAGTGCAACACTTAACTTGGATCTCAACAGAGATGGATTTGAACTCTGGCTCCCCCTCAAGTTCTGTTGATTGATTTGACTTCATTCAGCCTCAGTTTCCCCATCTACTTTACAGAATAACAACAGTGCTGTGGAGAACAAAGACATGGTGCATATAGGTGGCATATGGATTCTGGGCTCAGAACATGAACCCAGAAAGCAGAACTTCCCACTTCTGCTCCTGAGACACTCCCATTTTAATCTCTTAGGTTTACTAACTCTTAGGTTTAATAACTCATGCTGGGGTCCTGGTTCCTGGAAAGTTGAAATGTTACAAAAATGAAATTCTAGAAAACTTTACCTTTAATGACATAATTCAGTTATCTGAGTCATTTAAAACCTCACGTCCAAGGCTCGAAAGAAGATTTTAATTCAATCTAATTCTGTTCCACGCTCCATGTCCCTCATCTGGCACGAAGCTGGCCCTGGGGATGCAGAACTCCTGCCTCAAGATGCTCACACTTAGGTCTTGGGGGATGGATAGACATTGAAGTAAGCAATTTGAAATCTAGCATGGATAAGTGCAGTGTCGAATGGTGTACAAGGTCCTGAAGTGGCCTGGTGGGAATAGGGTGGACAGAGGGACAAGAGGCCCAGTGAGGCTTTTTAGAGCAAGCAATGAAACAGCTGAATTTGGAAGGATGAATAGGCATGTGCCTGAGAGGGAAAAAGATAGGAAAGGCTTTCTCAGCACAGAAACTGGGCTGTGAAGGAACTGGAGAGGCAGAGCTGCTGGGCAGGATTAGAAGACAAGGCCATAGCATTATATGCAGAATTGTTGGGATCTTCTCCAAAATTTACTGAACTTTCAGACAAATTGAAAACACTGTGGGCCAGAATGCTTGAAGTGAAGCTTCCTGGATAATGTATCTCTGCTCATTTACAGTCATTCGTTCTCACTCACTCTGTTTCTAGCCCACCAGGAAGTCTTTTCTCCCTACCCCTTTTATTCACAGATCCTATCAGAGAATAAGTCATTCTTTTATTCAAAGACTGTTTGTGGTTCCTGGGATGTGCCAAACCTGGCGTGTGTATTGATTTGTAGAGCAGACACACATCGCAGTTGTTCTCAGGCCAGTGGGAGGGTGGATGTGGAGGCAGAGGGTGGCAGGGCCTGTGGACTGTAGCCGTGTGCCCCACGTGGCCACGAAGTGCTCAAAATGTGGCTAGTGTTGCTGAACTAAATGTTCACTCTTTTGGAACTAGGAGTTTTTTTAAAAAATTAGTTAAAATGTGTTATTTCATTCAGTTATTGGATAACTTCTATGTCTGTTTGGGATCACTTTGGTATATGAATCTACTCAAATCTTTCAACTCTATACTTGATGAACTCTAAATACAGAGTAAGCATTTCTGATGCAACCCGCCATTCCTGTTGAGGGCTTTGCTGCCAGTGTAAAATACAGTCCAGATCCTGGAGGCATGTTGATTGCATACTGAAGAGATAATATTTTGAACGTACTGGGTTAAATAAAAACTATTTTAAATATTAATTTCCCTTGTTTCTTTTCACTTTTTTTCTTTGAAGATTTATTTATGCATACAGGAACTTAAGGTACAAGCCAGAGGTGTGGGTTGTGAGAGGATCCACCAGAGACAGAGTGGGGGAACAGAACAGATTGACTGACTGAAATACACTGCTGAGGGGAGCAGTGGGTGAGGCAGGAGAGGTCTGCTGCGCCATGTGGGTCCCCTCCCTGGCTGGTATCAGGGATCAAACTCGTGCTGCAGTGGCTGCAGTTTGCCTCATAGTGTGTTGCTTAACACATTGTGCCACCAGGGAGGCCCCTCTTTTCACTTTTTTATGTGGCTATTAGAAAACTGGAAAGTATGTGGACTGAATTCTTTTTTTTTTAAGATTTTAAAAATTTATTTATGCATACAAGATCTAGGGTACAGACCAGAGGCATGTGGGTGAAAGGATTCACCAGAGACAGAGTGGGGAGCAGAACAGGAAGACTAACTGAAATAAACTGCTGAGGAGAGCAGCAGTTGAGGCAGGAGAGGTTTGTTTTGCCATGGGAGTACCCTCTCTGGTGGGGAATCGAACTTGTGCTGCAATGGCTGTGGAAACCCCACAGAGTGGTGCTCAACCCCTTGCGCCACCAGGGAGGCCCTGTGGATTGAATTCTATTTCTATTGAATGGTGCTATTCTAAACCAGAGATTTGAATAAGCAGTGAAGTATGTTAATTTATCAGGGTTATTATATGCAGAACAAGATAATAGAACACATTCCAAAGACATATTTATTTGTCCATCACCAGGCCTCAGGCCATCGAATCCAGGCGTCCTTATAGTACCCAGAGGGCAGCTGCTGATGGTCTTTTCAGAGCAAACTTGTCCAAGTCAGAGGCCTGGGGCACCAAATGTGGCACAAATTAGGGATGTGATCACACTGTAATAGGGTGGTCCTCAGGAAAAGGGGAGGTTCCAGGTTCCCTGGGAGAGGTGGAGCTGAGCAGGGAAGAGAAGGAGCTGGAGAGGAGACTGGAGAAGGAAGGAGACCTGGAGAGTCAGAAGGAGACTTGAAGGAGGCAC
The DNA here is from genome assembly GCA_019455555.1 of Galemys pyrenaicus. Classification (NCBI taxonomy): domain Eukaryota; kingdom Metazoa; phylum Chordata; class Mammalia; order Eulipotyphla; family Talpidae; genus Galemys; species Galemys pyrenaicus. The sequence goes on from JAGFMF010011399.1 coordinate 2,087,285, forward strand.
ATGGAGCAGAGAGACATGAAGAAGCTGTGTTTGCCTCTTCATCCTGGACTGGCTGGAGCAGATGTGGGTGAGAGACCTGTGGGGAAATGAACGATGGCAGTTTTCATCTTGGGTTGATTTTGCTCTTTTTCTCTCAGACCTGTTTGACTGCTTCTGATCCTTTTTCCCACCAGAAGGTGCTTAGACTTGTGGCAGGATTTTGGGCCTTGATTTCTCTCAGTCTTGTTTGGGATGGGTAACTTTGTGTGCTTGATTTAAAAACTGTATTTTCTGTCTCGCACACTAATTGTGTTAAAGTTCCTTTGCATTAAATGTCTTACATGTTTTGTCTTGATGCAGTGGATGGCAGAACCTATTTGGAGCAGGCAGGTTTGGGGATTCTGGGGTGCCCCTCTCCCTGCCCTGTAACAACATCAATAATGACTTGGGGTGGCAGGGAGAAAGAGACATTAATGGTGGCTCTGACTGGGATCCCAGAGACAGTTTTGGTTACAGCCTTCAAAAGCCAGTAGATTCATTCCCCCCACCTAACACACACACACACACACACACACACACACACAAGCGTAAATTCAAAGCTCTGAAGCCCCACAGCATTATGGGCATCACTGATTCCATAAACAATTTAGACTTTGCTCTTCCAGCTGATTTCAGGGCTTTATTTTTGTCTGAGTCTATTATTACAGAGGTTTTCTGTCTGACTTTTCCATTACTACTCTATTTGTGAAGCTCAGATTCAATATTTGAAGTCTGAATTTTCTCTTCATACCAAACTTTACTGACAGAGTAATATAGATGTCTTTGAGGGGAGAGAGGGAAATGAGATGAGGTAAACTTCAAAGTTAATGAAGAAAACACAAATGGTATTGAGTGAGAGTTGAGTTATTTTGATAATTTGGGGAAAAAAGGGATTGTGACTGGCATTAAGTTCTTTTTGATGCTGATTTTAGTGGTACTTTTCTGAGGTGCTTGCCTCTCTAGAATTATTAAAGCTATTGCTCAGTTTTTAATGTCTTCACTTTAATAGTTTTTTTCTGTAGTTGGAGAGGGAGTGGGGAGAGAGAGAGAGGGAAGGAGAGAGAGAGAGAGAAGGAGGGAGGGAGGAAGAGAGGGAGGGAGGGAGAGAGAGAGGGAGAGGAGAGGAGTAGTGTATAGTAATTTAGGAGTAAGAGTGACTTTAGGCTCTTAAAATTAGCTGATTTAACATTTATGGCTTTATCTATCTATTTGCAAAGCACTCCAAAAGGATCTTAATACACCAAGAATGTCATTTTCAGAGGCAAATGTGAATGCTGGGGTGGTGTGAAGCTGGTGTGGAGGAGCTAGTGAGTGAACCTAGCCAAGCCTGTAACAGCACAGCTCCTTTTAGTTTTGGTGCTTTTTGCTCATTTTTGAGTGAGTGATAATCTTCACTAAAGATTTAAAAAGCTACCAAAGTTATTGCTACATGTGGTACACTTGTATACCAAGCAATGGAAGCTTGGCTGAGTTAAAACAAAGGGAAAGTGTTGAGATTTGCAGCCTGGAAGACAGAGCCAAGAAGGACAGGCTCTCAAGAAGAGATCCTTATCTGGACTAAGAATGAAACTGAGGTTAAAGGGTTAAATTGTTCTCAGACTGCAAGAGCCTGAAAAAGAGATTTAAAAAAAAAAAAAAAAAAACAAACTCACCTAACTTTCTCTTTGAGGCTTTTATTACCGAGGTAGTTTATCTGACTCAACCTTGAGCTGAGCTTCAAGGCCAGCTGGTGACTGAGAATGCAGAGGAGTGCCACCCCAAGATAGGGTCCTCGCACCTGTCTCCACAGAAATTGGAAATTCCAGTTATCTGAAGAAAAGCCTCTTCTTTTGGTTCGAACTACCCAGTAACTAGCCAATAAACATCAGTCTAGTCCACAGGTCTTGACCTCTAGCTTACTTCTTAGTCAATAAAATTTAACTTCTTTGTTCTCCTCTCCAGTCCCCAAAACCTATATAACTCTATCTCCTTTCTTAATTGGGGAGGTAGATTTCAATTTATCTCCTACTTCCGTGCCAGTCAATTTACAAATAAAGCTGATTTCTTTTCTCAAATATCTGAAGTCCTAATCCGATGTGTACTCCTCAAGTAGAGGCACCCATTGCTCAGTAATAGGAAGGGCGTATTGACACAGAAAAAGGCAGGGTATAACCCACACTAGGCAAGTGAGGTTCTCAGTCAGTGTAGTTCTGATGAGTGCAGAGTTCATCAAGCGGGGATATGTGGAATTCCAGCTCTGGGCTGTCTTTGGTGTGTCAGCCTCTTCTGGCTGTGGCTGGCATTGCAGGCCATGTGGGCACACCTGGACTTGCCTGGGCCCCGACACCCTGCAGCCTCTTGCCTCTGGTTTTACCCAAAGTCTGGATGACTCCTTTTCCCTTTTTGTATTATTTATCGATCTGACGATGATGTTTCTGGACACGGGTGTCCAGAAATTTGGGGATTATCAACTGTTTCATGGCGCCCCTTGTGAAGGTCAATACCATTTGGAATTGGAAGCTCTGGCCTATAGTGTGGTTCTCACAATTTCTGTATTGCTTTTCTTGAAGATTCCAGGGAAACTATTGACCAAATCCAGGGAGAGCAATTTCACAGAGTGAAAACTGAACTGGATAGACTATAAGGAAATAGCCAAATACTGAGGTTGGACTTTGGTAGTTGAGGCCTCAAAGTGTCCACTGTTCTGGTCTGACACCGTTACCACAGTGTCCCACAGGGGTCTGTGCTGAGTGTTTTTCTCCTGGGCTGGCTTGAAATTCCTTTTTATTTTTAAAATAACAGTGGTTACAACATTACATAGGTTTCAGGGATACATTTTATTTTTTATATATCCTAGTTTTGTCAATAGAATTTTAACAGAAGGTTTAACATTTCATAAAATTGCCTATTACCTCAGTTTTTCTTTTTTGGACACATTTATTTATTTACAATTAATTAATTAATGAATTACAATATTTGCTTTCCTTTCTCGGCTATAGTCCCCAAAGAATTCTACCACCAAGTCACTTGTGCACCGTCACCATAGTCCTTTGTTCTCTTCCTGCTCTTGTCTTGGCCCCTCTCCCTCCCCCTCCCCTGCAGACTGTCTCTGATTTGTAATTGTTTATTTTTGTTTTGTTTCTTGTGTTCTTCCCCTTTGGTTATTGTTATTGTTGTTGATGTTGTTATTTTATGTTTTTTCCCCCTTGATTCCCTATATTCCTCCCATATGTGAAACCACTGGGTATTTTTCTTTTTCCTTCTCACTTATTTCACTGAGCATACTCCTTTCAATTTTAAAATCAGCACCTGTATATACTACATTAAGTTCACAACTAAAAGTCTGATTTTAACTGAAGACCCACAGACCTCGCATTTATCCACCTATCATTCCTCCAGTGGGCTCCTCTTGGTTACAGTGATGCTGCTGTTACTTGCTGCTCCTGCAAGTCTGCCTGTTCAGCACTCTGGACCTTCACTCCCACGCTCGTTCACTTGTTCAGTTTGTTTACTCGTTTATTCAACAAACATTCATTGATTACTACTGTGTGTCAGATCAGTCTCCGTGTGTAGGGGAACTAAGACGTTTCATGCTATATTTAGTTTTTAGGGTCATTCCTTCATTTAATGAATCATTTTTTTAAAATTCACAATAGTTGCACACAGAGACCTACTGTTGTGCTAGAGCCTGTTGGACTATCCATTAGGTATTGATTAAGTTTTGCTTTTCCTTTTCCCATCTCCTCATCATGGTGGTATTTTTGAAAACTCCCAGGACATCAATTAATTGACTCCAATTTAATGTCATTCTAAAAAGTTATATTCTTTTCAAAAGGCCAGTTAGTATATTATATTATAGTTATATAATATTATAGTATATTATATTATAGTTCAAATACATAAAACAATGGAAATGAAAAAAATATAAAGCAATAAAAACAGAGTTCAGGTTCTTGCCCCAAATATATCCACGAGGCTCAGAGAGTTTCCTAGAGATAGAGTAGAATTGTAGTGTTGTGTTTTTCTGAGCACTAATCCAAGAGGAAAACACAATCACTGACATTTTTAACTTTACAGGACTTAGGGAATTCCATGAGAACTGTCAAATCAAATCAACAGTTAGGAGGGGGCCCTTTTCCCTGGTGTCAACTAAGGGGTGTAAACCAAGAGTTAGGACACAGCTGGTCTGGTCCTATGAGGAGGCCTTGTCCAAAAGAACCTTGCCTCTGGGAAAATCATTAACTTCAAAGACTTCAAGGTTCACGACTCTGCTAAAACTCCCAGTTCCTAGAAGATAAATTCCAAATAGGGTACTTTTTAACACCCACTTTTTTTCCCTCAGTGCATAAATAATACTGATAGATAAACATTAATCAGAACCTTAACCCCATTCTTTATTTTTGCCTCTGCAGAAATTCTTGAATAACTGTATAAATGAAAAAGAGAAACAATGAGGAACAACCTTGGAGTCAGTGGGTGGCACTCACATCCACCTTTTTGGTAGAAGGCAGAACTTTCTAGACTCTACTTCCTGATGTCCTGTGGGGGCTAATGGGAAATAGAGGAGGAGTTGGTGCCTTGGAGTGAGAACAGCTGGGACTTTGGCAGTTAACAGGCAGGGGCTTGCTAATGAGGAGGGGTCTCTGTGGAGAAGCCACCAGCTTGCCACATGTGGCTTTGGGTTGGAGATTGATCTTCGCTGAGCAGACACTCTCTAGGGTAGGACAGATGGCATGTAGTCACATGTTGGTCAGTAATTTCTCTCCGTTTTTCCTTTTGTCACTCTATAAGTAAGTGCTGTTATTATCGTTTCTCCTTAGTGTCTGCTTTTTAGTCCATCCTGCAATCATAAGTGTGGGGGTGGGGATCCACCAACTGAGTCAAGCCCTCTTCCTCATCCAGGCATTTGTCCTGTTTCATATAAGCCTCACTGAGTAGTTCAGAACTGGAACAACTTTCCTTGAGTTATCTGGAGGTTGTTCTAGTCCTGATTCTTCAATCTTTAATAAACTCACTTAATTTTGTTTGCCTTCCACTTATTTTCAGTCTATGAACAATCATAAAACAGGAGCTTAACAGAGGCAAGGCTCTCCTAGCACAGTGTCTCTGGCAGATTCTTCTCAAAGTGAGACTGAGCCTAAAGGGTAAAATTGCTTTCCAATCCTAAAAGCACAAAAGAAAAAAAAAATACTACCTATTTTTTCCCCCCTGACATCTGCTTTACAGACACAGCAAATCTGGAGGCTTATCAATAACTTTGAGCTGAGCTCCAAGAGCAGCTGGGGGACTGAAAACCCAGAGAAGGGTTTTCAAACATTCAAAATGCCAGTTTTTAAAAAAAAAGTCTCTTCTTGCTTCATATATGAAGGGCCCTGGACTAGCCAGTGAACTTAAGTCAGTTCCCATTTCTTTGCTCCTAACCTGCTTTTCAATCAATAAAATGTAACTCCTTTGTTTTCAGCCCTGGTTCCTCAAACCTATAATAGCCTCATTCTCTTTCTTAATCCATGAGATTGGGTCATCTCCTCAGGAAACTAGTTCCTGAAATAAACCTTTGTCATCCTAGATCCAATCCTTGTCTCCTGTGTTTAAGTTGGGAGTGACGAGTAGTTAGACCTGAGTATGTCATCAGAAAACTACAGGGTCCTCACAAGAATGCGGGGTGCAGTCTTTCATGGGAATATTTGTCTTCCCTTGCTTGTGTTTCCTCAGGGAAACTATCTAAGCTTACTTCAGCAAAGTATTCTGGTGGGACCAAAGTGATAACACCCAGGTATGAAGTAGCCTGGTCTTGAACTCACTCTGAAAGTAACTCATAAGCATGTCTGAAGTATGCAGGTATTAACTGTCTGTGCCTCATGGGTAACAGCAGGGACTGATGGGGAGTGGCAGATTTATTTGCTTATTATTTAATTGTGGTAACATTGCTTTATAACCCTGTTATGATTTAGGGCAATTGGTTCATACTTCCTCAGGGGAGTGGCAGATTTGGTAAGGACAGTCCAGTCATACTTTAAAGTACTAAATACCAGACGAAATATCTCCAAGGACTAGCCTCAACCTTGGGTTACCAGTTTGTGTGTTCTGATCTAGAAAAATAAATGTACTGAAATTACTCAGGTGAGTTGTACCTAATTATTGTTTTCAATGGCTGTGCTGTTGATAGGTATTGGTCAGAAAGAACTCAAGTTCTTGCTCTTTGAAAAATTCTGAGAAATCAGTGGGTACATGCAACTTCTGATCAATAAGTCCTTGAAGTGAGTTTTATGTGCTAGGATTACATATATTCCTGCCACACTGTTTTGCCCTGAAGTTCTACATTGAAATAAAACATAATCCCTGTCTTCATGGAGCAGCAAGACATAACCGCAATACATGATAAAACAGAGTGTGACATACGCATAATGAAGTGTATTCCCGGGAGGCACAGAGGAAGGGAGGAAGTAGTATCTAGCTTTTATGTTTAGAGGTCAAGGGGTCTGGAGGTCATAGAGTCAAGAGTTCAGAGGATCAGGGTTAGGAGATTAGAGCATCAGGATGGACAGTAATATCTTACTGTTGTGTCTAGAGGCTGGGGGTCTGGAGGTCAGAGAGGCGGGAGGTCAGAGAGTTAAGGACAAGAGAAGGCTTCATCCAGGAGGAAGGAGAAGTCAGGTGGCAAAATAAACACTCACCCCACCCACCATCATTTGTTTCTAACCGCCATGCTGGATACCTAGAGGGTGCCATGTGGCTGAGGAAGGCCTTCTGGCGACTGCTCAGAGCCCCCCCCCTCCCCCCCGCCGCCTGTGTAAGGCCTGGCTGGAATGGGGTAGGGGCCTTGGCGATTCTGAAATGGGGGTTAAACTCTTAGACTGCTTTCAGATCCTATGGCACAGAAGAAAATAAACCACTTCTCTAACTTTCCATTGAGGTTTGCTTTCACAGACACTCCAGAGCCTCGATGCTACGCACAGACGATACAGCCCTAGTGTGCACAGAAGAGGCTAACCTGGAACTGAGTCACAAGGCAGCTACAGCCTGGAGACCACATATGCAGAGGCCCCGAGGAGAGGGGTCCAGTCTCAGAGGGACCCACTGGAATGCGTGTCAATCATCCCATATACTCCCCCCCCCATAGCATACAAAATTCATTCAAAAAGTAGATAAAAGTGCTGCAATTTGGAAAGATATATTAGTATATTTCAGTGAAACAACTGAGTAATTGTGAATCCTTACTGGAACATAGATGGGGTGCATCACCTTTCATCATCTTTAAATTTATTAAAGATAAAATTCAGGTAAAATGGTAGTGAATAGAATAATATGATAAAGATGAGCTATGAAAGCAATAATTTTTTCTGTCATCAAGAAGGCATTTACATCTAAACCCAATTACTTTTAATAAATATGCTCTCTGCCTAAAGCAGTGAGGGTCACTTTCTGTTACTTAAAACCAAGAACCTCGAATGACAAGAGTTTCCTTTCTTATATAGACAGAGGTAGTGGCTGGATGGAGAGGGGCTCAGTTTTCTCATTCTTAAATGGAGCTGATGATAGCACTGTCTTTGTAGCAAGAATGGGAAGATTCAAATGACATCATATGTGGAAAGCTGTGGAGGTGTTTGCCATATACCAGTACTGTTATAAGTAATAACGTCTGAATTTCAGTTTTAAATGTAACAAATTTTCAAAAAGCCATTTTTTTAGTGGGCAGAATGAGGGGCACTGCAGGACCCCCAAACCTTGCATGATCTCAATGGGTTCTGCCATCTACTGTGTAGTAACAAAAAATATTCTTAGTGCGTAAGACCTTCAGTAGAAAAGAACTTTAGGGCCTCTCTGGTGGCGCAGTGGGTTAAGCAACGCACTATGAAGCAAACCGCAGCCACTGCAGCAAGAGTTCGATCCCTGCTGCCAGCCAGGTGGGGGACCCACATGGCGTAGCAGACCTCTCCTGCTGTGCCCGCTGCTCCCCTCAGCAGTGTACTTCAGTCGATCTGCTCCCAGCTCTCTGTGGTGAATCCTCTCACCCCCCCACCCCACACCTCTGGCCTGTACCCCAGTGCTTGTATGCATAAATAAATAATTCTTTAAAAAAAAAAGAAAAGAACTTTAAAACAATTAGAGTGCAGTAGAGAGAGAAAAGAGAAATGATGTGGTTAAGTTTCTCAATGAAACACCCAAAGTTACCCATCCCCTCTTAGGTAAATGCCCAGTTAAACAGGGTTGACCCAAAGCGGGGTCACTGAGGTCCAAAACTAGCCACAATCTAAGGCACCTTTTGGTGGGGAACCAAAGGAAAGAAGCAGCCGGGCCAAGCAAGTCTGGAATGGAAGGAACAAAATCGAAGTACAAGTCAAGATAAAGGCTGCCATTGTCAGCCTCCTCATAGGTCTCTCACCCACATCTGTTTCAAGTATCTCCTTCATGTCCTCCAATGCCTGGTACAAGTCCAAGGCCAAGATGCAAGAGCTGCTTCTTCACACGTCTCTGTGTCCCAAGTCTCCCTCCAGTTTTCTCTCCCAAATCCTTTTTAGCTTCCCCTCACTGCTCAGCTCCACCCTACCTTGGGTGGGACAGGAAGCTGAGAACCTCCCCTTTCTTTTTTTTTTTTTTTTCTTTCTGGAATTTGACTGCTTATATTTTTAATTATTTTTTAATATAAATTTTTAAGATTTACATATATTTGACATCAATTGTCATCCCCATGTATTCCCCATCACCGTAACACCAGTGCACCATCACCTCAGTCCCCCGTGCTCCCGTCTGCCCTCCACCCTTCCCCTCTTCCCTCCCCACCAAGTGTCCCCAGCTTGTCTTTGTCTTTTCATTTTTGGTTTTTGTTTCTTTCTTGTTGTTGTTATTATTATTATTGTTCTTATTCCTTTCCTTGATCTTTATTTGGATCCCTTATGTTCCTCCTAGGGGAGAACCTCCCCTTTCTATGGGGATTACACTGTTAACAATTTATCCTCGCTGGCCTCATTTTTCTCTTCTGAAAAATGAAAATAATATCTGCTCTAATTCATGATTAATATGAATGTCAGATTATGAAATGAGAAAATGCTTTGCAAAAGTGTTCAATTTCATATGAGCATTATAGATTTCTATTATTCTGATTAAGCTCGCACCTGATTCTCTCTATCCCATCTATGCTGATGCCTGGACACCTGCAGCTAGGGGGCCAAGGCTCATATTCGTTTTATGTGAAGTGTTAGCTATGCTGAGAGGGAGATAAGGGAAGACAACTGGGAGAAATAATAGAAAAATCTTAAATTTTATAAACTTTAAGCATTACCGTACTTTATTGTTCCTGTGAAACCAAAAGGAAATCTAATTTCCCATCATGAAATCCAGACTTGTCTTGTCTTATTTAATATGTCAAAAATGTTTAGACAGCTAAATGCATCAAGACCCCAAGGGTACCATGAGTAAAATTTTGAAGTTTGTCCATATACCTCCCTCACTCCATTCACAATCCCACCAATTGTATGTTTAGCTCCAGAAAGAGTCTGAACTTCTTTCTGGTCAGTTCGTTCTCATCATGATCCTTGTGAGGAGGCTGCCTTCAAGGGCTTGCAGGGTGTCTTGGGAAGGCAGTTGGGTGTTGGCAGGGGTGGTGTTGAGTGGGTGACTGACCAGGCCAAAAGGATGAGAGGGTTCCAGGTGAGGGGATAGTTTGAGCTGCCCATGTTGCTGGGAAGCCTGGGGCATGTCCTAAGAACAGTGTTACTGACTGAGAATCATGGGTCTGAATTGTGAGGAGAAATGGCAAGGGGCGATGAGGATGGAAGTGAGAGCAGATTTCAAACAGTACAGATGTGTTTACTTGTGAGGGTGATGGGGACTCAGAAAACTCCTGTGGTCACTTTTGCGTTCTAGAAAGAGTACCCCAAGCACTGGAGAGGATGACATGGGGACAAGAGAATGGTTAGGAGTCTGCTACTCTCATGCAGATAAGGATGGTGGAGACTGGAATCTGGGGCGTGGCTGGGGAAAGGAGAGGGGGCTGACTGTATTTCATCTGTTTTTTTTCCCCCTAGATCCCTGGTTTCATGGATCAGAGTCTTAGGGTGTCATAGCTACTGGTGACATGGTGTTCTCCAGCACAAATGTTGATGTTCTTTTGGTTTCACATTTCCCAAAGAATGTTATGAGGAAATCCAGTCTGTGAGGTGCGAGGCTGAAAAGGAGTCTCATGTTCAGAAAAGTTTGAGAAATAATGCAATCCACAAAGTTAGTGTCCTAGAGGCCTTCTCAAATGTCAGATGCATGTGAATCCTTAAGAAGAGAAAGGAACTGACAAAACTGAAACAAAACAAACCAAAAATTAACTCCCCTCTAAAAAATAGTGACATAAAATATTTTGAGGCATTCAGGATAAAAGAGATGAGGTAATGAGTTACTACTATATACCCATCTCTCAGCTTAGATAAATTACAACATTTTGCGCTAATGATCGAATTGTCTTAAGAACTCTGAGAGACGTGGTTATGTTCTTCTGTGTAACCTCCTAGTGGACTGCAGATGTAAACCCCATCCTGAACTTGAAGTCGCTGTCCCTGTGCATGTCTTGCACATTGCTTCATGTCTGTGTGTCAGATGCCACAACTTACTTGTGCACTTTAAAATGTGTCTTTACCTTCATCACTCTTGTGGACTTTAAAATGCTGTATAAATGGATAACCACACAAACTAGATTGTTTTGCATCTTCTTTCTCACTGTGTGGTCGGGATTTGCATTGCATGAACACAGGTCATGTATCCATTCTGTAGCTAGACCTTCAGGGTCTTTCTTATTAGAAACCAAGCTGCTGCCACATCTTGTCCATCTTGTGCAGCCAAATGAGAACTTGTCCAGCGGCTATACCCAGAAAGAGAACTACTGGGGCCAGATTCCCAGAGTGCAGCCCCACTTGTTCCTGAGTTCTTGCTCTCCCTCATTACTACTGACACTGGCATGGTATTGTCCTGTTTTTGCCCGTATTGCTTGTTATGACCTGGTTTGAATTTGCATTTCCCTGATTCCTTGTGAGGTTGAGCACCTTTTCATATATTTACTGGCTGTTTGATGTCCTCTTCTGTGACTTGCCTGTGTTTCTTTTTTGCTTATTTTTTAAATTGTCTTAAAACATGATTTTCCCTTGAGTCTGTTTCTTGATTTTGTTGACCTATTTTCATTGTTGTATAGAAAAATTTAAAGTTTCATGTAGTCGAGTTTACCAGTGTTCTCCTACATGGTTTGTACTGTATGTGAATTTTTTATAAAGCCTTCCTTACGTAGGAGTAAGAGATAGCCTATATTTTTTTCTAAAAGTTTAAAACTTTGGTTTTTTTTTTTTTTTGTCTTGGAAATGAAAGAAAAGTTTATTTAGGAAAAAAAAAAGGGTAAAGACACAGAAACCAAAAATGAGGAGTCAAGGACAGACTGGGGACACCTGGTAGGGAGGGGAGGAGGAGGGTTGAGGGAGGATGGGAACACGAGGGACTGAGGTGATGGTGCACTGGTGAGATGGTGATGGGGAATACATGGGGATTACA
>JAGFMF010011399.1:2098854-2116244 GCA_019455555.1 Galemys pyrenaicus
TGGCAAGTATATGTAAATTTTAAAATATTTTAATAAAAAAAAAATAAAATTGCACCAAAAAAAAAAAAAAAAAAGAGTAAAGACTCCCAGGTATGTGGTACCTGGGAGTGGCAACGAGAGCCCTCTCCTGGAGTTGTTTTGTGGGCAGTTGAGAAACAAATCTGATTTTACCATAATCCATTTAAATTATCAAATGTCCCATCTATTGAGTGTCCTTTTCTTCGCCCTAGGTCAAGTTTACCAACAAGTCACAGATGAAGAAGGTGAATCCCTCAGGAGGCCTGTGGGCTGCTTTTTGCCCCAGGGGCAAGGCAACAGGAGGGGGAGCCCCGTCTCATTGTCTGAGGTCCTGGAATTCCCACCCAGACCCTGGAAAGGAGCTGATGCTCTGCTTGTCTTCTCTTCCTGTCTTTCTCTTTCCTCCCTCTTCTCCTTTCTTTCCTTGTCAACTCTCCTGTCTTCTCTTCTTACCTTCTTTTTCTTCTTTATCCCAGCTAGGCTTCTGTTTCAGTTCCCAGACCTGTTTTTACGCATGACATAGCCATCAAAACACAGCTATTCTTTAAGCCAGTGCTTTGTCAAAAATATGGTGGGGTGGATCACATTACCTTTTCATGACAGGGCAGGCTGGCCTGACCTCCTTTCCATTTAGAAGAGATGGATAGTTGGGGCTATTAAAATCTGCAGCACTTTGCCTTGACTTCTGGTGATTCATGGCTACTAATCCCTGTGGATATATTTTTATTTTCTTGGATATATTGGATGTGCAGGTGGAATATATTGGAAAAGCCTGTTGTTTATTGACAAGAGCCCAGTAAAGACTCTGATTAATCTCAAAAATAAACAGAGAAAAGTAGAAGGTCACACTCTGGATCAAGAATTCCGATTATATACCTGATCCTTGAGTTATTTATTTCCAGTTGAGAGAAATCCTCCCAGCGGAGGGTTGAAAGATGGATGAAGGTAAAGACACGAAGTGTGTGCCTGTTTCCTCTCTAAACCTCTCTATCCCTTTGGGTCAGAAGTGCCTTCTTCTTTTTGTTTACAAATATTTAATGACATGAAAGAGTGATATAATCTAATGCTTACACTCTATATACAGTGCTATATCGACCCTGCTTTATTTTATTATTATTATTTTTATTGATGTAATATTGATTTACTACAATGTGGCTGATTTAAGGGGACAAGGTCTTACCTCTTCATATGTATGTCACGCCCCACCCCCACCACCAAGGCACCCACAGTCCTTTACTCTAGACCATTGTGTCCCCTCTCCCCTTTACCTCCCCTCCCCTTCCCCTTTATTAGCCTTTATTCTGCAATCATATTTCTATGGTTTGTTTTGTTTTAGGGTTGTTGCTTTCTTTTTCAATTTCTCTGTGGTCTACACCGGTGCTTTCTTTAGCTCATCATTTTGAGACAAATCCAGCATTTCATTAATAATTGTAGATTTGGTTGCAGTTGCTTGGGGGTACTCTGTCCCTCCCCCTACACCCTTGAGGAATGGGAAGGCACACCTGCTAGCTCTCCCAGTGACACTGCTGTGCCTGCTGAGCACCCTGTGATGTTCTCAGGGAGGTGCAGGATTTTGCCCCATGGGTGTCTGGCCGCAGGCATGAGCAGGGAGCAGTGCTGTGTGGGCAGTGTCATGTCAGTGGGACTGGGCCATTTGTAAGGATGGGCGGCTGTTGGCGGGAACAGGAGCTAGGAAGTTGTGTTTCAGGGTTGAAGGTGGGGTGCATTGGATCACTCTCACCAGACCCATACTCCTCCTGCCTCTTGCCCTAGCACGCATCGCCCACTTTGTGTTGCATTTGCCTCCATGTATATTGGGTGTCCTGCTGCATCCCTCTGCTCTTCCACTAGTGGGGTTCAGGAAGATATTGCTTTCTCTCTGGAGAATGGAAGGAAAATCTTTGCAAAGTTCTCCAGATCCTGTCTCTTTTCTGACAATTTACCTTCCACACTGGCTGTTGGACTTTCAGAAGCACTAAGTGAACTGTGCTACCTTTGATGGTTCAAACCCTTCTTGGATAGGGGTTGGCCTTTGAAGTTGGAGATGACCCAGAAGCATCCACGACTCCTGTTCACATCCTTTCACCTGGCCTTAGGGCAGAGGAGGCTGGAAGGATGGGGCGGGCCTGCACCCAGCAACAGCAGGGTGCAGGACAGCTGCAGGACAGAGTGGACTTGCTGGTCAGTTCACCACTTCTGCCACATCACTGGGCTCTTTGGAGCTTTAATTACATCACTCATGGGGAGAGGCTGCCTCCCTGACCCATCTTCCTCCCTCTTAGGACCACCTCAGTGTCATTTCCTCACGCAGCCTTCCTGCCTTCATTATCTGTGCTGTCCTCATGCTGGCACTGCCCAGTGCTCTCTGATTCTCCTCCTGCTTTTTGCCCTCAGTACACCACACTGGGTGTACACTGGGAGCGCCCCTTGGGCAGCAGCCACATCTTTATCTTTACATTTCTGTGCACAACCTAAGGCAAGGCACAAAAGAGGGCATCAGTCAATGAATTTTGGCCAGATCATACTATAATCTTTAGGGCCCCTTGCTTTTTTTAAATTGTCAAAGAAAGACTAGAGAAAGGAACCTTTGGTATTACTTTTGCTTTTCTTTGATGCAGGACATCTGAACCTAGATAGCCTAGGGAAACAAAGTTGTGAGCCAGCAGGATAAGAGTTGTCCAATGTCCTGCTTAAACAGGTAGGCTAAATTTCTGACTGGTGGGTCCTGTCTCAACATCTTGTTCAAACAACTTGACCCACAAGATTGACGAAAAGTCAATACCTAGACCCACCATGCTTAGACCAGAGGTGTTCTGTCATGACTAATGAGTGTTTCACAATTTTCTGGAGAAATAATGTTGAGAGTCCAGCATGTACAGTTACTAATAATCCTGACCAAGTGTGACCCGAGTCTCATTAACCTGCTAACTTGCACACTCCTGGGTGGAGACCTAGTTTGCTAATGAGACATGTGATTCATGAGGGAGTATGTAACCCAGTACAGCGCATCCCAGAACATGCTATGCCATCAGGTCCCCTTTGCTCTACCTGGGTAGATGCACCCCTTAAAAACACTTCACAGTTCCCTTTGGGGATCCAGGCTAGAACTTTCTTCTTTTGGCATTGACTCCTTTGTGCACAAGTTTTTAATAAACCTTGCCTGGCTATCTGATACTCTCTGTTGAATTTTTTTCTCCTAGAGGGTCCTCAAACCCATGTTTGTTGGGGTCTATAAAAATATGATCATGCATTTGGATAGCCTAGGAGAGCATGAGAAGTAGTTTATGGGTCTCATAACTGAAAATTCTGCTCAGTAGAGGTGAGGAGAGGACCTGGGGGAACGTTTAAAACTAGAGATCCCTGTGAAGTTTGGGGGCAACCAGTCCTATAGAAGGGGGCTCTGAAGGTGCAGGAACACAAGCAAAAATGAATTCTACAGGGTATCTGTGTTCCTCCCATTTAGACATGAGAGAGGGACTAAGTGATTGCTTGTCTACGAGCCTGCCTGCCTGCCTCCCTCCATTCCCATTCTCTCTTTCTTTCCTTCTCGCTTCCTATTCCTCTCCCACCCTCTGCCCTCATGACTTTTATTCTCTGGGCTGAGAAACTCTACTCAGAAATGTATCCCCCCGTAGTCTGCAACTTTTCAACTCCATCCAGTCCTATGAATACAATCTGTGGTAATTACATTTGATGGATTGCTAATGCCTTTGTGACCCTAGTTTGGCATCCCTCGTAGGATTTGAGCCAGCACCAAGCTGCCCCAGCTCTCAGCCCCTGCATTTTTGGCAGTGTAAAAGGCTGAGAGTGCTCAGCTGGCCAGGGAGCTGTGTGTCACCTGGGGCCTTCTGGAGGACCTGCGAGGACCCTGCAGTTGGGGCTCCTCTTACTGAATGGCCACTGTATCTTCTTGCAGAGAGGAAGAAAAAGAGGATAAATCCCTCAGCTTTTTCTGTGACTTCCCTTAGAACCATTTTTGTAGCCTCTAGAAAAGGAAAGTGGTAGTAATAAAATACATTTAGGAATGTCTGGCAAAAAGCTAATTGATCAGAATACAAAGTTACTGGTTTCCTGAATGCTAAGCAACTGACAGGGGCCATAAACTCTAAGTGGCCAGACAGGTAACATACATTGATTTAAGATATTAAGATGGGAGGGGGTTGGTGGCAAGCTAAAACTTTTCCAAGAGCATTCACATTTGTGCTGTAAGAAAATACTATCTTGGCTAAACCAAACACATGCACTGGATTTTTCTTATAGTCAACAATTTGGTACTCCACTCTTGAACCCTAACAGTAGGACATCTCAGTTGGTTTTTTTCTTCTTTTCAGCATCTCCATAGGTGTTAACTGAAATCCAGGACTCCATATTTACACCCTGGGAAAAGATCTAAGATTTGCATCAGTTCCTCCATTTTAGCCCACTGAGTGGCTATGAACATTCAGGACTCAGAATGGAGGTGGTGGTCACTGTCATAGATTCAGGACAGGTACAAGCTTCAGCGGTGACCTTTGAGGAACCTAAAATGGAGCCAACGAGACAGACATATGGAGGGACTGGGCATCAGTGGGAAGCAGGAAGAAAACTGTGGTGATAATGAGAAGTGATCACAGCTGTTCAACAGCAGAGAGTTGAGAGGATGCTAGAGCCCCAAGGGGCCTTTAGAGAGGGGCCTTTTTAAGAGGCACCATCTATGTGGGCAACATTAATAATGATCATAGCTAGTACTGACTGGACTCTGTATTTGATTTGGCTCATGACATTGATTCCTCACAGCACCCAAATCCATGGTTCTATTTCTTTTTCCATTTTACAATTTGGATATTAAGTCTTCAAAAGATTGGATAGCTATAACTAGTCCTTAGTGGCAGATACTACTTTTGGCACAGTCGTATCTGATGAAGTGGGTTTTATTATTATTATTATCATTCCATCTGTGCCAGCTGAAAAAACTGACACACAGGGAGCTTAAGAAATTTGCTGGGGATTACCTTGATGGTAAGGGGTAAATCTGGGATTTAAATCTAGATAGACAGGCGCCCAACTTCTGATTCTTGGTCCCATACTCTCCTTAACTGGCCTTATATCACATGGGTACTGAATGGTGGAGTTGGGGTAAATATCAGATCCTGAACTGGGGGTTCTGGATACATTTCACCATCCTCTAGGTGGAAGAACTCAGTTTATGAACATGTGTCTTTTCAAAATAAGGGATTTAGTTTCAAATATCTGTCTAATGAAAACCAGGCATATAGTACAGTGAATGCCCTGGAATAAATAAGACCAGGCCATGGCAAGTAAGATGTGAGGGGAGAAATGTGTAGCCCTAGCAGTTGGGATTTAGTATGCATTTATTTAGTTACAGACTGTTTTTAGATAGAATATAGTAATAGAAAATTTGAAGCATGGTAAGGCCAACCAGATGAAGACATGATTGCCTTTGTAGAGGTTGTTTGATACTTATGAGAGTTTGCTACCACACCAGTCAGAGCTACACGGGATTGGTGAGGAGACAGGATGAGGAAAAATATGAGCAGGAATCTGTATAGCAGGAACCTGGGAAAGAATGGGAACATGGAGGCAACAGGATTAGCATCGACTGTTTTGAACGATATCAGTGGGTGCTGGGGTGCAGGGACTGTTTCTTGTTCTTTGGTGTCTGACATTGGGGAGATGAGGACAGGGGAAGAGCACGGTGCTCTGAAGTATAAGAAGCCTGTGAGGACCTGGCGGGGGAGACAGTGGTGTTTGGGTTTTGAATTGGTTGACTTGTATTTGAAAAATGCACTCACAGGTAACTTGTTTCCTTTTCTAGGAATTGGCATCTCTAGGCAGGGCAGTCCTTCCAGTGCTGGAGTCGCCCTAGCCATCAAAGCATCCAAAAATAAAAGACATGGTTAGTCCATGAATCCTGCTCTGACTTCTCTCCAGGGTACAGTATCATTGCAGTTTTATGTTTTTAATCTATTTAAAGTTAATTTTTCCAAGACATGTATTGTGTGTATGTGTGTGCACGCGCACGTGCGTGTGCATGTGCAAAGATTGAGCGTGTTATGAGACACCCTCTGCCCTCCACCCCCATGTTACTATTTTAGACTCAACTTGGACTCTGAGAGTCTGGTCACATGGTAAGGGAATGCATGGCTTTGCTGTGTCAACAGCCTGATGCTGCCATGTGCACAGATCCTCCTGGAGTCTGCAGTGCCTTGAATAGAGTCTGCTTGGGGGTAAGTGCAAGATAAGCTCTTTGCTTCACATTTGAGATGCCGTTCACCAGGTAGGTTAGTGTATTTATTACAAATTTCCAGCAGATGGCAGTAAAATGTCTCAATCGAACATCTATGGGGTGATTTCTTTGACACTCAGAAATAAAGTGCGTCTAAATTGCACCTAGGTCATGAAAGGGTCCACAGTCTTATAGGTCCAGTTTCATAGGCCACCCCGTGATTATCTCACTCCACAGGGGTTGCAATTATGCCCCATCATACAGGAATAGAAAAGTTTCTTTTACCAGCTTCCACAGAAGTTTCTTATTCTAAAAGCATCATAACTTTGGACTGTGCTACCAGAGCTCTAAGGAGGGAGCTCTAAGAGGTCCTGGAAGGTCAGGGATGGGGGCATCACAGAAATCAAGGGGTGTGGGATGGATATCTGGGGTCCTTATGACTGGGGGAGGAGGAAGACCCTGGATGCAAGTCGGGTGGGTGAATGAATGGTTTCAATGACCAGAGAGAAAAGTTGGGGCACGAGAAGACATGTGCATAAAGTGGTGGGACAGTTATTAAATGAGCCCTGTACTGGGAAGTGAGTAGATACTGAAGGGATAGGCCCACGTACTTGGATGTAATGCAAGGTGAGGCAAGGAAGGCATGGGCTTGGACCTGGGCCCTTTTCTTTTGAGAGATGCTTGCATGGAAAGGGGCAGTGACAGATCCAGGCCACGCATCCTCCTGGCTTTGCTGGGCTGGGTCTTACTTCAGGACCACAGTTATTGTAACATCTGACCTTCTGTCCCTCCTGGGAAGGAGCTGTCTTTGGAAGAGAACCTGAGGAACTATAGAGAAAGACGGTGAGTACCTAAGGACATGGTAGTGGTGGGATCCTAAGTCACAAAAAGAGATTTTGAGCTACTCTGAATGAGACAGTGAGATGGTTTTATTTTATGTCCTTGAAAAAGGAGAGAATTTTAAGGATAGACTGAAAGGAGACAAAAGAGTAACAGACAAATGGTAAGCTCCCTTGGCCCCAGTGAGTGGGAGCTGTCAGATTTTAGTGAAGATTGCTGTGCTCACCATTGTTGTAAATGAAAAAATTTGTGATGGTGTGTGTGTGTGTGTGTGTGTGTGTGTGTGTGTGTGTGTGGGTGGGTGTGGGTGGGTGGGTGGGTGGAGGGGCCATGGCAAGAAGATCATAAGGCCAGGTTACACGTGGTTGGGCTGATGTAGAAAACTGGTTTTCCTTGTGAGCCCTTTGGGAGTCTTCAAATTCTTAGAAACTTTCAACTTCGCCAACTGTGGAATTACAGGTATTATTTGATTTTAGTAGATATCAAGAGTTGGGAAGCTCAGTAGACATCTGAGTTTTAGAGACAACCCTGTGCATAGGAGAAGGGCTTTTAGAAGCCTTCCTGCTTCACAGATGTGCTTGTACATACAGGATGTTCTATAACTATTTCCTTCAACATACCTTACCTGGAAAATTTATCTATCGCATTGGTTTTTCAGTCATATCTATACTGGGGAGAGGCATTCAACAAATACATTCTGTTTCTTACTTAGATGCATATGTCAAGATTTGAATTTTGAATGGCTTTATGTTTGCTCACTCATTCATTTATTGATTTAATAGCTATTTATTAGCAGTTTAGGAGTGTGGGGAACTGTCCTTGGGACTGGAGAGTCTTGGAGAAGGTGGTTGTTCCTAGCAGATTTCAAGAGGCAGGAGTGGGATTGATTAGAGTAACAAGAATATAGCAGCTCTGGGTCACGTTTTTTAGCAGCTACATTTAATTTGCTTGACAAACGAATTTGCTTGACAAACTGTGGCAGGAAGTTCCCTAGGTAGAAATTAGTCTAGGCAAGAGAAAATACAGACTTACTTTCTAGTACTGGTCTTATATGTTTATAGAATTTTTGTTGAGAGCAGAAAAGGACGCAATAGGATCAGGGTGAGCCTGACTTGAAATAATCCTTGGTGAGGAGGCTCTGGGTTATTTGGCTTCACTCACTGACTGGGCTTTTCCATTACTGAGATTGTATGCATTCTTGGGCTCATGCTGGCTCTATAAAAGGATTGCAAGTTGTTCTGAAAACTGAAGATAAAATTGTTTTGGAGAGCTCTCATTTTGGTCTCCTGGTGGGTTATAAGCAAACACATTCTTCAAAGCTAAGCCATGAAACACTGTTGTTTTAGGCCAGGAGAACAAAACAGCTCCTAAACTTGTGCTGTTTGGGGAGCCCCAGATGTTTATGGTCTAACAGGAATTGCCATCTTGGGGGTTAATGACAAAGCCAGGGAATTCGCATGCCTGCTCCATCAATGAGGCCCAGCACATGCTCAGTAAAGGAACGGACACATGGTGCCAGGTCCTTCCCTCCTTTTCTTCCAGAGATATGTGTGTGCTTTTCCCCTTTAAAAGGTTAAGTAAAATACACACTTTTTAGTGTATAGTTCTTAGAATTTAAAAAGAAAAGAATATATTTGTGAAGCCATAATCAGGATGTGAAATAATTCTGTTGTCCCCAAAGATTCCCCCATGTTCCAGCTCCTGAAAAATGAATCTATTAGATATTCCTATGGTTTTGGCTTGTGAAAATGTCATGCAAATGGACTTATACAGCATGTAATCTTTTGAGTCTGCCTTCTTTCATTTAGCATGACACAATTGCCATTCATTCATGTTGTTATATCAATTAGAAGTTCATTCCTTTTCTATTGTTATGTAGCTTTTTATCATGTGTTTGTAGCCATTTACTTGTTTACCCATTCACTAGTTGATGAACATTTGGATTGTTTTCAGTTTTTTAAGTTATGGGAAGTCCCAGTGAACATTTGTACACAGTAAACTTAGGTATCATTTTGCCAAGGAGTGGGATTTCTGGTTTGCATGGTAAGTGTATGTTTAGCTTTATAAGACATGACTAAATATTTCCCAAAATATACCAATCTGTATTCCCATCAGCAGTGTGTGAGAACTCAGTTTCTCTGCATCCTTGTCTGCACTTGGTATTGTCAGTTGAACAACAACAACAATAACAATACCAAATAATCATTGTACTGCAGGGATGCAGTAGTGGCTCATTGAGTTTAATTTACATTTCAGAAATGATAAACAGCATTGAATATCTTTTCATGTATTTATTTGCCAGAGGAACATCTTTTGTAAAGTGTTTGTTTAAATGCTTTGTCCATTTTGGAGAGGTTTGTTTTCTTATTATTTAGTTTTGAGAGTTCTTTATATATTCAAGATATAAGTCGTTTATCAGCTATATATTTGCAAATATTTTCTCCTATCCTTTGACTTATTTTTTTTCTCTTAACAGTACTTTTAAAGAATACAGTCTTAAATTTTAATGAGTTCCAAATTAGCAATCATTTTTAGAAAAGTTACTGTGTTTTTGGTATCTTGACTGAAAATTTTGCTTATTCTGAGATCATGAAGGTCTTCTCTTGTATTTTGTTTTAAAGTTTAGGTTTATATTTGTGATAGATTTGAATTGATTTTGAGTTGATTTGAGTTCAGGTCAAGGTTTTTTTTTTTTTTTTTTGGTTATATGTTGTTCTGCCGTTATTTATTGAAGAAACTCTTTTACCCAATGAATTTTTTGTATGTTTGTCTTTTCATCTATTTCTGGCTATATTTTGTTTCATTCGCCGATATATTTATTCTTCATCAACCACATTGTCTTGATTGTTGTATCTTCACAAAAGACCTTAAAATGGAAGAACTAAGTTTTACAAATTTATATGCTATCAAAATTAATTTGGCTATTTTAGTTTCTTTGCCTAGTCATATAATATTAGAATTAGTTTTTCTGTAGCTATAAAAAATCAGATTTGACTTTTGAGAGAATTTCTATTAAATCTATAGAGAAATTTGGGGAGAATTGACATCTTGGGGAGAATTACTATCTTGTCTTCTAATCCATTAATATAATATGTCTCTCCATTATTTAGGGTCCTTTTAAGTTTATTTCATCAATGACTTGTAGTTTTCAGCTTTTAGAGCCTATAAAATTTTATATCTATATGTGTGTTTAATTTTCTTAGAGATATTATAAATGGTATAATTTTTTATGATTTGTTTTCATAGACATAGAATTGATTTTTTAAAAAATGTTGGCATTGTATTGCTAAGCTCACTGATTAGCTCTAGCCTGAAATTTACTTATTAGCCTCATTTGTAAATTTACCATTTTTTTTCATGGAATTGTATAATAGTTTTTTTCATGGAATTGTATAATAGTTTGTTTATAAATATGAATAACTTTATTTACCTCCTTTTACTAGCATATACCCCGACCCACCCCTGCTTTGTCTTAATCTTCTGGCTAACAATTCCAGTATAATTTTGAATAATAATAGAGTTGACATTCTCGTGTTGTTTTCAGTTTTAGGATGAAAACATTCACTTTCATTTTAGGTATGATGTTAGTTGTAAGTTTGTGGATGAAGACATCTATTAGACTTCTATTCCTAAGTGCAGTGAGAGTTTTTGTCATGAAAGAGCACTAAATTTTGTCAAATGCTTTCCCTGCATCAACTGATTTGATCATGACCATTTTTTTTAAGGCTGATAATATGGCATATTATATTGAATGATTGAGTTTTAAATATAACCTTTTGTTCCTAGGATAACCCCCACTTGGTCATAGTATATAACTTTTATAGAATGCTCAATTTGTTTTGCTAAAATTATGTGATGTAATTTTATATGTATGTTTATGAGGGATACTGGATGATTATTTGCTGTCTTATACATTCTTTAAGATCAGAACACTGCTGATCTTAAAATGAGTCAATTGTATTTTGGAAGAGATTTTGTTATTTCTTCTTTAAAGATTTGGTAGAATTTTCAGTGAAACCACTTGGACTGGGTATTTTTATTTTTCCAGGAGCTTTTAAATTATGAATTCAATTCAATGGTTACAGAACTATTCAGGTTATTTCATTTTGGATAAATTTACTATTTCTGATTTTCAAGACATTGTTCTGTTTCCATTGACAAATTTATGTATCTAGAACATTCTCTATGATATTTTAAAATTATGTGGAAGCTGCAGTAATATCCCATTTTTAAGCCTTATTTTGGCTATTTGTCATTTGTCTATTTTTCTTTTTCTGTCTTATTAAAGTTTCATCCATTCTTTTTGGACCTTTTCAAAGAATTTATGGATTTTTCACTTTCTTGAATTTTATTGATTTCTGCTCTTGTTTTTATTATTTCTTTCCTTCTGCTTGCTTTGGATTTATTTTCCTCTTCTCATTTCTTTAGGTAGTAGCTTAGATCATTGATTTGAGATGTTACTTCCATTTTCATATAACTCTAAATTTTCCTTCAGCACTATTTTAGCTGAATCCAACAAAATTTGAAAAATGAAGATTTATATTTTTAGTTCAAGATTTTTTTTAAAATCAGTCTTAAGCTTTAACTCATGGATTACTTAGACATATGTTGTTCAATTTTCAAATGTTTGAAGATATCCAAAACCTCTTTCTCATACTGAGTTTTAATTTATTCTGTTGTTATCAGGCAACATTTTATGTTGCATTTCGATTCTCTCAAATTTGTTAAAATTTGTTTTTAAGACTTGAATGTGGTCTATATTAGTGAATATGTTTTCTGTACTTGTGAAAAACATATATTCTGCTGCTATTGACTAGAGTGTTCTTTTTATAGCAGTTAGATCTAGTTGTTATTTATTTTTTATATTTTTGATGATTATCTTTATACTGGTTCTATTGATTGAAAAAGAGTATTGAAAATTATGGACAGACTCTAGAGTGGTGCCCTGTATATCTTTCTTCCTGATGTTCACACCTTAATGTTCACACCCTATCCTAGAGTATGACTGGAATCTAAGTTTTCCTTTTTATGCACAGATTATGGCAAAAGTGATGGATGTTATTTCTGTAGTTGCGTTACATGTAAGATCCCATCTTGCTAGCTCAAGAGATTGTTTTTTACTGCCTCGAATGTGTAGTGGCTATGTTGGGAATCTCCTGTGCTCAGCAACTGAGGGTAGTTACTGGGCATTGAAGGCAGCTCCAGGGAAAAATCAACAAGAATTTAGCGCTTTTATACCTCTAACCAAGTGGAAGCTTAAAAGCAGGTACTCCCCTAGTTGAGCTTCCAGGTGAGATTCCAGCCCTGGTCAACACCTTGACTGCAGGCCTGGTCGGCAGGCAGAGCTAACTAGCTAACTCACGTGCAGACCTGACCCTCAGAAGTTGCTAGGTTATTAATGTGCCTTGTTTTGTCTCTTCGAAGTTTGTGATTTGTTGCACAGCAACAGATAAGCAATGCAGACTTCACCTTTAATTGTGGATTTATCTGTTTCTTTTTTTAGTTCTGTCAGTTTTTGTATACATTTTGAAGCTCTATTGTTAGGTGTTTATTCATTTAGGATTCTTATGTTCTTAGAATTGATGTATCATTATGTGATGTGTTTCTTTGTCTATGATAATTTTCTTTGCCTTGAAATATATCTGATATTATTATTGGCACTCCAGCTTTCATATGAAAGATCTTTTCCCTTCTTTTAATTTACTTAGATCATTATGCCTAAGGTCAATTTCTTATAGAAAGCACATAGTTGGTCACAATTTTTTACTCTCTATTCTTATAATCTGTCTTAGTGCCTGTTTTAGGTATTGCGATATGTATATTAAACCTTTGCCCTCTCCTCCTTGTGTTAAATTTGTATTTTTATCTTTAACTGTCCAGCATATTATAAAGAGCTCAAGAGGAAAGAATATTGTACTGTATTTACTCAGATAACTACCAGTTCTCTTGCTTCCCCATTACCCCTTATGTTCTAAGTTTACTTTCAGTGTTATTTTCTTTCTATTTGAAGAACTCCCTTCAGCAATTCTTTCTTTCTTTTTTGGTTATTTTTAAATTTCAAAATTGAGACAATTGATGTAGTGTTCTTTTTATTTCAGGTGTATGACATATGATTTGATATATGTGTAGCTTGCCAATTGATAACTACAGTATGTTGAGTTACCAACTGTCAATCTTCATAGTTCCATTTCTTTTTTTGTGATGAGAACTTTTAAATGAGCTAGTCCCAGCAATTTTCAAATATTCAATACAGTGTTGATAATTATAGTCACCATTTGTGTATATGATATACCATGACTTATTTATTTTATAACTGGAGTTTATACCTTTTGATCTCCTGCAGCCATTTCACTACTTTCCCCCATCCCCACCCTCTAACCCCTGACTATGGCAACCACCATCCTGTTCTCTATATCTATGAGTTCTTTTTTTTTTTTAATTTTTAGATTTCATGTATAAGTGAGATTATGTGGTAGTTGTCATTCTATGTATGGCTTATTACACTTAGTATAATGCCTTCAAGTTACATCTGTGTTTGTCACAAATGGCAGGGTTTTCTTACTAATGGCTGAATAACAGCCATTTTAAAAAAGGAGTTCTGTTGGCAACTATTTTTCTCAGTTTTTCTTTATCTGAAGATGTCTTTATTTTGAAACAGGGGGGCAGGGGAGGAGGCTCTGACTGAGACAGGGGTCAGAGAATGCTCCCAGGCCAGAGAGCCCCCCCCAACCCGGTAACAATTTCACTTTCAGTTCTAAAATATATTTTCATATATAGAAATCTGGCCCAGTAGTGTTTATATTTAAGCACTTTAAAAATAGTTGTCCAGTCTCCTGGTCTGTGGATTCTGATGAGAAATTTGTAGTCATTTGAATTGTTGCTCCCTCGTTAATACTACCTTATCTTTTTCTACCTGCTTTCACATTCTTTCTTTAGTTTTCAAAAATTTAATGGTGATGTATCAGGTCATGGATTCTTTTGAGTTTACTGAGATTCTGAAATCTGTAGGTTCATTTCTTTTGCCAAATTTGAAAAATTTTCAACCATTGTTCCATCAAAAATATTTTTTTTAGAACTACATTTCCTCCCTTTGGTGACTTTGATGACAAGAATGTTTGATTTTGGGGTATTGTTTAATGGTTTCTTAGGCTCTGTTCTCCCCCAACTCCAATCATTTTTTTTCTCCCTCTCAGGTGTTCAGATTGAGTAAATTTTGTTTTCCTTTAAGTTTTTGATGTCTTCCATTTTGCCATCCCTAGTTTTCTTTTAAGCCTATCTAGTGAACTTTTTATTTTGGTTATTATATTTTTTCAGTTATAAAGTTCCCAATTAGTAGTGCAGGGGTTAAGACACTATATCAAGCTATCTGTAGCCACTGCAACATGAGTTCCATCCCCGGCCAGGGAGCTAACCCAGATGGTGCAGCAGACCTTTCCTGCCTTGTCCGCTGCTCCCCTCAGCAGTACAGTTCAATAGAGGCACCTGTTCTGCATCCCACTCTGTCTCTGGTGAATCCTCTCACCCTCCAATCCCCCACATCTCTGGCCTACACTCCAGTTCTTGTATACATAAATAGATCTTTTAAAAAAATTCCAATGCATCTTTTTTTTTTATTGAGGTAAATTCAAAACACTGTATAGGTTTCAGGTGTATAGTTTATCACCTTGGCAACCTGCATAGATCACATCATACCCTCTACCAAATGTCTAGTCACTGCCCATCACCATTCTGTTGTTAGAATCTAAGGGTTTTATTTGTTCACTTGCTTTTTGTCCTTTATCTTCCACAAATGAATGAAATCATATGGTATTTGTCTTTCTCTCTCTGATTTATTTCACTTAACATAATCCCCTCAGTGTTCATCCATGTAATTGCTTTGTCTTTTCCTGTGCAAATCAAGATTATTCTGTTCTTTGTAGGAAGAGTTATTTTAGATTAGGTCCTGAATGCTTTAAATATGATGTTATGCAAATATAGGTCTTATGTAAATCCTGTGGAGAATGTTGATAATTTTATTTTAGTGGCAAAAGCCTGGCTATGTGTAGTCCTCTAGTATTTACTAAGTCTCTGTGAAATGTGGTTTCAATTTCAGATTAATCTTCAAAGTCTTTTTGGTTCTGTTCATATCTGTCCCACATGTGTGTCATTTATTTGCCAGTCTGGGACATGAGCAGTATGAATTCTCAAAGTTTTTGGTTTGTTCTTTAATAGCATATTCAGGCATGTGCAGTTGGGGGTCTATGATTTGGTAATATTCTGAATTTTGCTTTTTCCTAATTCTTATTATTTACTTTTTTCAGTATCCAACTATTCCACGCATGCTGTCCCTGTTTTGTAGCTACATTTAGTAGTAGAGTACAGGTGTAGTGAATTTACTCCATCTTGTCCTGGTTTGGAATGGGGCTATTGAATTGTGGTGATCTTACTGCAACTTTTCATGTGTCTATGACTTAAAAAGATGAGGCAGTTATTTCTATAATGATAAGGAGAACTCTCCTTGATACACTAATAAAAGAAACAGCAAGGCATAGGGAAATTTATATGTTATGTTCCCATTGTAT
Organism: Galemys pyrenaicus; assembly: GCA_019455555.1. Classification (NCBI taxonomy): domain Eukaryota; kingdom Metazoa; phylum Chordata; class Mammalia; order Eulipotyphla; family Talpidae; genus Galemys; species Galemys pyrenaicus. The sequence goes on from JAGFMF010011399.1 coordinate 2,114,500, forward strand.
ACAACTGTACATATTTTTGTATAAAAAGCTTGGTGTTTTATGATATTTGCTACTGGAAGCAAGTAACATTATGCCCAATCAAAAGTGCATTGAACATTAAAAAAAGTTAATTATGTCACATAACAGGAAGTAGGAGCATGGTTGTTTCCAGGATTGGTTAATTTGTCAGCTCAAAAAGGTCAGGAATGAACAGTTTTCTGTTCAACAATTCTTTTAATTTTCTGTGACTATAACTGCAGCCACTACAGTCTTCCTTTCCTCATTTGAGGATGTCAGAGTCAGGAAGAACATCTCTTCTTATGCTTTTTTTTTAATCAAGAGGTCTTAAAGCTTGTCTTGTGGACTTCCCTTATGTAGAATTGTCCTTGATTGAATCATAACCAAGCTTAACCAGTCGCTAGCACCAATAGTGTAATTATCAGAATAAACCAAACTAAGTCCATATTTGTCCCTTAAAGCTAAGAAGGAAAGTCTGAAGTCACTTGGTTGCCAGTGCTTAAATAAGGTAAAATTTATCTTCTCAAGCTAGAGAGGAAGGAAAGTAAGGAAGACACAAATAAATGGAAAAATATTCTATGTTCATGGATTGGAAGATTTAGTATTGTTAAAGTCTACAACACCCCAAAAGATTGCAGATTCAATGAAATTCTTGTGAAAATCCTAACTATACAAGGCCTCCCTGCAGCACAAGTTTGATCCCCAGCCAAGGAGGTGACCCACATGGCACAACAGACCTCTCTTGCCTCACCTGCTGCTCCCCTCAGCAGTGTATTTCAGTCAATTTGCCTGTTCTGTTCCCTACTCTGTCTCTGGTGAATCCTCTCACCCTCCACACCTCTTGTCTATACCCCAGTTCTTGTATGCATAAATAAATAATCTTTGAAGAAACCCTAATTATACTATTTAAAAACAGAAATGGAAAATTAATACTAATATATATCCATTTAATAGAAATATACATATTTAATAGAAAATAACATGTGTTGGTGAAGATATAGGGAAATTAGAAGGCTTGTTTTTAATCTGTAGTTAAAATGGTGCACCTACTATGGTGGCTCCTTGAGGAATTTAAAATAGAGTTTCCATTTGCTCCAGCAATTACATGTTTGGGTATTTAACTACATAATTGAAATTGGTTTGTTGGAAAAATACCTGCATTCCAGTATTCATTGCAGCATTATTCAACCAAGAGGTGGAGATAATCTAAATATCTGACAACAGATGAAAGCATAGACAAAATGTGATTTAACCATGAAGTAGTTATTGGAATACTATTCAACTATCACAGAGGAATCCTATCATTTTCTACAACATGGGTGAAAGTGGAAGAAATTATGTTAAGTGAAATAAGCTCATTTTCTTAGATGCTGTTTCATATATAAGTGAATTTTATGGGTAAAAATAAAGACGTTAAATTACTATGTACTGGTCAACCATACTTTGTCAATGAACAACTTCCAATAAGCTCTTTGCTTATGTCTTATTAAATTATTCCTTTGAACGACAACCCATGGTCTGGGAGAAAATATTTGCACACAACATTACTGACAAGGGACTTATCACACAGATCCACAAAGAACTAACCAGACTAAAAAAAAAGCAAAGTGAACAACCCAGTCAAAAAATGGGCAAAAGAGCTAAAAAGCCAATTCTCCAAGGAGGAAATGCAAATGGCCAACAGGCATATGAAAAAATGCTCAACTTCTCTTGTCATCAGAGAAATGCAAATCAAAACCACTATGAGA
>JAGFMF010011399.1:2116507-2131515 GCA_019455555.1 Galemys pyrenaicus
GAATACTATTCAGTAATCAAAAAAGATAAACTAGAGTCATTCATAGGAACATGGATGGAGCTGGAAGGGATTATGCTCAGTGAAATAAGTCAGAAGGCAAGAGAAAAATACCAGATGGTTCCTCCCCCAGGAGGAATATAAGGGAACAAAATAAGGATCAAGGAAAAAAATAACAACAACAATAACAACAATAATAGAAACACCAAAAAAACAAGGACAAATTGGCAATACTTGGTGAGGAGCGGGGAGGGAGAGGGTTGAGGCCAATGGGAGCACGGGGGACTGAGGTGATGGTGCACTGGTGAAATGGTGATGGGGAATACATGGGGATTACAATTGATATCAAATATATATAAATAAAGAAAAAATATTCTTTTGAATACAGCAAACCATCTGTGTCATACCTTTAATAATTTCCAAAATAATTCATGCTTCAGTTATTACTTACTTATCATTTCCTATGTGAAGTCCTTAACTTTACTTGAATAAAGTTTTTGCTGAATTAATTTAAATCAAGAACTTCTTTTATGTCAGTAGAGGCAGAGTTATGCTGAGAATCTAATGTTATGGACCTATGTGAAAATTACACCATGAGTCTCTACTTAATTGCATGTCAAAATCTAATTGTCTACAGAGAACTTTTACTGTTGTCAACTTCCACTACATTGTTTTACTACCAATGTCAAATTCAAGCTAAATACAGAAATATATACCTTTTAAAAAAAAATAGACCTATTATAGGTAGCATATATTAATTTATATTTGAATGAATGCAAATGTAAAATTAATTTCAGTAAGGTCTTCACAGTTGAGGCACTCACAGACCACTGCATGATTCCACTTATCTTAGGTTTCTAACATAGTTATGGAAACAGAAATAGTGGTGGGTTCCAGAGACTCAGGTGGTAGGAGAGAGGGGAAAGGGGAATTCTTGTTCAATGGGCATAAAGTTTCAGTCATGAAGGTGATTAGATTCTAGAGATAAGCTCTACAACATTGTGCTTATGGTTAGCGATACTATAATATACACTTAAAACTGTTGGGATGATGGATCTTATGTTGCATGATTTTAAAACATCCACACACACATACATGCATCTATACATGATAGAAGGGAGGAGTAAATGGTTGGGCTGGTTCTCAAGAGAGTCTGCTGTGGATGTGGGTGTGCCGATGCTGACCTACTAATAGTGCTCATCTGTTGGATGTGGGGTTTTGAGAGACTTTTATTTTCTTGGTATTGATGTTTTCTACCTGCTTATATATGATTACATAAAAATAGCTATTCCCATTTTGAGAAAAGATAAAAAAGTGCTTGACTTTTATTTATTTCTTCATGGAACCTTCTTTGGTGCTCAGGTCCTCTTTGTTTACTCCTTTCTTTGAATGATTGGAAGAATTCAAGTTTAGGAGCTCAGTCTATCCCATTTTGTTTTGTTTGCTGCTGTGACCTTTGCATTTATCTTCTGCACCCAACTGGATAGAATGCTCCTTTATGTCAGACATATTTCTTCTTCTGGAGCTCCAGAATTGGTAAGAATGTGGATGGAACACAAAAAATACTCATTAAATGGCTTGTAGTCTGTTTCTGGTCATGTCTTAGGGAAAGGGACACACATGTAGTGATTTGCTACCAATTTATTTATGAAATAATATGTACTTTTATGTTTGAATTTTGGAAGACAAGAGGGAATTCAATTTTACTGAATTTTTACAGGGAGACTTGAGCAATGGTAGGGAAACAATTCAGAGGAACTACTTTCCCAGCATGTATTATTATTTATGGACAGCCTGGACTAGACTGGTAGGATTTTCTAGATTTAGTACTTTTCCAGGCTGTTTCAAAAATCTTGTTTCTTTGAAGGACTGCATTTTTGTGGCCCTTTAGTGGAGTTGCTAAGGCAAACAATTTAATTAAATAAGGTCGTAAGACAGGTTAGCATCAACATGTATATAATTTACTGAGAAGGAGTTTATTACCATGATTTTTGGAATGTTAGAGTTGGAAGTGGTAGGCACTTGTGTTTGAGATACCACTGGACCCACCTAAAGCGTAAAGGAAGGCAAACCTTAGTCACTGCCACAATTGTGCTGCATAGAGCAGATGCTGCCAGTGGGTACCTCTGTCTGTTTTATCTTGATAAGATTAGCTTCATCTTCCATCACATGTCCTGTGGGAAGTCTTATACTTTAATTGATTTTACAAAGTCCTGTTTATACTTGTTTCCAGTTATCTGGCTAGGATTCTGGCTTTGTCAAATTATATTTTCTGCTATGCTCTGGAATTTTTGTCCTGTTCTTTTCCCAAACATGAGAAACAGATCTGTCTTATTTATTCCCTTCCATGAAAATAAACTTTCCAGGACTATTGGGCCATGCCAAAAGAGATCCTACTTGTTAAATGTGGGGAAAATGACCATCAATAAAAATAATTCCACTGTATTAATTCCACATTAACTATGTTTAAATACAGGAGTTTGAGGATGATGCTGATCCTCATTTACAACTTTTGAGTTCCAGAGAACCCATACGTTATTTTGAAACATAAGAAAGAAAAGGAAAGTAATGATTCTTTATTCTATCCTTACCATACTAACTGAACCTCAGTACAACTGAATAGTTGAAAGGGAATTTTCTCTTTATAGAGCCTATAGATACAAAAGAAATGATACAATTAGAACACCACTATTTTGACAAGCTCTAATGAAATAATGGATGTAGGCAATGATATCAATTGTAACTGATATCATTAAAGGAGAAACAGTTGGATATTTTGTCTCCCGATGGAAGTTTTCAACACCATTTATGAAGTGTTCTTGCCAAAAGAAATCCAACAATTGAAAGGATTCATTGGACACTGGTTTTATGTCTTTTGCAAGTCTATTTCTGAATTGATACTGAGTGCTGCCATCAAAAAGGTTTTGCTTCAAAATAACCTAGGGAGGGAAAAAAGGGTGAGGACGGAGAGGGAATAAGATTGTCTATGAGTGATAATTGTTGAATTTGGGTGATGGCTACAAAGGTTTGGCTATTTTCTCTTAGACACATTTTAAGACTTCGTTTCCATAGTTTATATATTTTCAAATTGTCTTGATTTAGCATAAAAAAATAAAGCTAACACACATAGTGTGGAAGATTTTTATTGGAAACTTAGGTGGTAGTGAGGAGGTCACACGGAGCCTCAGATAATGGTCAGTTTGCTACAGAATAGTAGACTTTTTCATGAAAAAAGTTCCTGATCTTTCCCATAACTCAAAATCCAGCTGCTATTGTGTTGGGTTTTTCTTCTGCTTACCATCACATTCCATCTCTGTCTGTGCCCCCAAATGTTCCTACTTCATTGTTATGAAAGTTGACATAAGTGAAGCCATTTAACAATGGGATTTGGTGGCCACTGTATTCAAACTGCTTTGTGGCCCCATTTAATCTGGGTCAGACCTTGGGTGAGGTTGAGCTACCAAAAACCAAAGACATGAGCAAGGATGTGCTTATCTTATGTAAAAAGACTGATGAAAACACACTTCTCCTACTTTACCTTGTGACTCCTCCATCGGGCCATTTTACCTTGTGACCTTGTCACTGTTACCTCATCCTTCGATTTCTCTCTATAAAGCAAGCTGACTTTTGTTGCAGGACACACTTTAAGTTTCTACCCAGATCTGTGCTCCCTGAATTGCAAATTCTTTGATTCCAAATAAATGCACCTGATCTTTTTAATAGCCTCTTGAATTTTAGGTTGACATTACTTAGAGCTATTTGTCAGTTCCTAAATGGGTATTCCACACTGGATTTTTCTTTACAAATCTGATGGGTCATTGAAATGCAAGACAAAGACAGTTTTTCCAGATTTCCTCTCATATTCCATGGGGTGAAGGTGAAGGTATTATAGCAAAGTAACTCAATGCAATGCCTTCAGAAGAGAAACATGTTTCTTTCTCCATAATGGGCTGGGGGATGGGTGGTCCATATCCCCTCCATGAACTCATTCAGGAACCAAGTTATCTCCTTTGGGTGCCTCAGTCCTATCCTGTGGAGGAATCGTAAGAAACAGAGGGAGTGTAGAAGAGTCCAGGATCAGTGTTCACAGGAGCAGTCCTGGAAGCCACAACCATCACCCTTACTCACATCCCTGCCACAAGAACATGCTCCCAGAGCTCTACCATGTACACCGAGCCTGGCTACAACCTCGTCACTGGCCTTGTGCTCAGTTAACAGTGCTGCACTGGGCTGAGGGAAGCATGAAGTTGGAGTACATTTCTGCATGCAGCCTCTGCAAGCACAGCAGGGGTTTAACCCCTGATACCGACCCAGTATGTAGGATGCATGCCTGGTGAGCTATGACCAAATGCAGCTTTGACTTTTCTCCTGCTTCCCTGAAAGGTCGCTCTGTGGGGGTAATTTTGCCCCTACGTGACACTCTGAGTGACACTGTCAGGTCAGGGCTTCTTTGTTCACTCTTGAATAATAGACTATCTCAATTCAGTGATTGGAATGGTCAGTCCAAGATATGAACTCAGTTTGGCAGTGTTCTCTCTCCCATCTTGACCCGGTTGCATGGGACATGAGTGACTTTCTCTTAATTTCTCTGCCTTGTAGTACACCCTCCTGGACCCCAATCCAGTCTGCTTCAGACCTTCCTGAGCAGGAAGGTGGAGGTGGAAGGAGGGATCTGCTGGGAACTGCCTGGTGTTTGGATTGACAGGTCACGGAGCTGGCTGGAGGCAGGGATTTGGAAGGGTCTTCAGCTCTTCTTATGGATCCCTTAATTCTGGCTCCTTAGAGCAGTCCTGTAATTCTCTCTTCTCGGTAGGACCCTAAGGCACCTGCAGCTCCAAGGAATGTTGCCTTTCTTGTTTCCCCAAGGAATGCTGCAGAGATCTCTTTGATCCCCAGGGAGGTCCCAAGTCATCCTGGCTGACTTTTTCCACCCCACCCCTACACCTCACTCTTTGAGCCAGAGGTAGGATTCAGATCACAGCTTGCTCTAAAGATATGATGTCTTTTTTGGATTCATAGAGTTCTCACATCAGGGATGAGGTTATCATCCTGCCTTCATAAATTCTGCATTTGGTGGCCTGTCTCACAGATGACTGATGTAGTATTGGACATCTATTGTCTTGGTTCTCAGTGGAAATTGAAACAGGAAGAGTAGGATATTGTTCTATCCTATGGTAGCTATGAATCATACTGCTTGCAAAAGGTAAAAGCAGCCTCTGTCCGTTTGGGTTTTAAATACCACTTTTGATCTCCCCCTTATAGTTGAACACCTGATCTGTGTACAGAGGGTGAACCTGATAGAGAAGCCAGCATGAACGTCCTGCCTGTCTGTCTGCATCTCCCACTCCTTCCCACGCACAAGGAAGCATGCGAGACTGGGTTGGACAACCTCTTCGAGTGAGAATTTCAGTCTCAGCTTTCTGTGGGGATAAACATTAGGGGGCATAACATTTTCATTTTTGTCTGACCTGTGGCTATTTTCTTTAAACCTAGCAAAACAAATCCTCCATACTGTGCTCTTTTTCTGTCACATCAATTACAATTATTAGGTCAGTAGAGAGGTAGCAGTAAGGGGGAGCCCAAGGCTGTGTTTATTAAACACAATTAGTGTAGACCTTGGATTAATGTTTCCACCTTCATGTGCTCAAGCCCTTTTCAAGGATGGGAAACCAATAGGAGTATTTATGGGAAAGTGGGCAGGGAAATGAGTCACAGCCCAGACATCGAGACTCACCAGCCTGTTGTTATGCCAATATGTCTTCGAGACTCAGAGTCTAAAGCTAAAGGGATTCATTCTCTACTCTGGCCTTGTACCGGCAAGGTGTTTGGCACTGATGGCCATGTGATTGGACTGGAGAATCCTGTCCCTGATCCCAAGGAACCAGAGCATGGCAAGGATGTGAATGGAAATAGAACACTGACCAGCCACCTTGAAAGCACTTTGTTTCTTTGTGGGGTGCTCTGCCTGCCAGGAGTCCCCCAACATTGCCTCATCACCAGCTCATTCACTTCCCCTTGCCTTGGGAGTTCCTTCTTTCTCGACTTCCAGAATTCATAATGACCACTTTCCTCCTGCCTTCCCACCATTTGACCACCTCAGGGTTCTGAGTTCTCAGTTCAATCCGGGTTCTCAGCATTTGCAGAGGTCCCTGGCCCTATGGGACAAACTGGATAATAACTGACTTTCCTGTCATTGTAGCACTGCAGATACTCACGTCAGCCTTGGGCAATTCCCCTGTGAACTTGGTCAAACTGTGTCCAATGAGGAGGAGAAGATGCAGACCTGGGATGTCTAGTTATGTTATACTAAACACAGTAGACTTAGTTTAAAAGATGTCTCTTACTTAGTATCTGACTATTTAATTCACCACCTCACTTGGGCTTGGGACAGCTGCACTTAGAGAGCTTTGGTCTTCCTTAGGGAAGTACGGAGGTGTGCAACACGGTATCTCACACCAAGTGAGAGGGCCCAGCGATGCCAGAATCTCAGGGAGCTTGCATTTCACCAGGGCCATGCTCCCTGGCTCTACTTGTGAGCCTTCCAACATGCTGGCATTTCCTCCTACAAGCCTGTGCCTTGCCGGTCCCTCCAGCAGCAACAGCTCTTTATTCATTTTGTGAGCTCCGATCACTTGACACTCTCTGGGCTCCTTCCAGATGGCCCAGGTGGAACTGATTCTCTTTTCTTTGGTGCACTTCCCACACTTTGATTTTTCACTTACTTCAACTCTGACTTCATAGTCTAATTTTTCCTTATAGATTTTTTATCTGGGGGGAAGGAAAAGGTCCACCCCATAAGGGGTACAAACATGAAAGTAGAATGATGGGAGGACTGATGTGGATAGGGTGCTGCTGCCTGGGACGGAGGGTCTTTGTGCTGGATCTGGTCTAGCAACAGCGCTGTCCAAGGTCCCAGCGGGACAGTCCCAATCTCAGCCCCTGGGGGGCAGGCTGCAGAGGGAAGCAGGGGCTGGTCAGCGTAGGTGTGTTCAGGCTGCTGACAGTGCCTGCTTGGGAACAGTGAAGGAAGGGGTGATCTGCCAGGCGGCCCATGACCTGGTGAGCAGGTGTCCCTTGAGCCACTCGTTAGAGGGAAATTGGATAAAGTCAGCCCAGTGATGTTGCTGGGTTGGCTCCTGGGCATCAAACCAAGCAGACATCTGTGGTTCTGCCTCAGGAACAAAATTGTCCTCTATTGTAATTCTATCATTATGGAAAAAAAGCCAAGACTGAATTATAGTTACTCCTCTTGGTAATGAGTGGTTCTTTCCCTGACTTATTCCATAGAAGCAAGTACTCTGTAGAGAGCACTGAAAGTACTGAGTGGTGGTGGACACCATGAAAGGAATCATGAGGCCACAGCTGAAAGCCAGTGAATCAGAACTGAGATCTGGGTCTACTGATGGGAGAACCCACTTTCTTTCACTCAGCCACTTGTTTATTATTCATAAAGTCTAGCTATTTCTTCCATCTATGTTTTTGTATCTCCTTTCATATCTCCTTTCCTAGGATATATAAATTCAGAGCTAGTATTCAAGAGCAAGTACTTCATTCAGGAGGGCAGGGAAAGGGCATGGCAGGGAAACCTCAGTACGACTCCTTCCCAGTATTGTGGGAGCTGACACGAACCATCTGTTGGTGGAGGGCTGCTCCCCGGGATGGGAATGCCCAGGAACATCTGATTGGTTATGTAGGTGAGCAGAGCAGTCTTCCATGGCTCCAGAAAAGTCTTGATGGAGAAATGTAGAAAGCGGCAGTTGAGAACTATTTAGATCACCTGAAATGGTGGGGTTCGAATGGACCTTGGACAGCATCTGTGTGATACTGTGATTTTTAAGAAATACCTATCTGGCTATTCACACGATATTGTGATTTGTAAGAAATATATGTTTTGTCATTGAGATGACTAAAGTGTGTTCCTCATGTATATTTGATCTTCATTCTGGCTCACAGCAACCCAAACCCCTGCAATTCACTGATCAGTGAAGCTATGGGAGCATCTTTTATTGTGATATTGGATATCTTGTTCTCAGTTCCTGAAAATACTTCAGAGCCATTAAGATAAAACGGGTGTCCTGTTCTCAGAACAAGCCCTTTTCACCTTAAGTGGGTTTATGTTAGTGTGATGACTGGAATTGTGGGGGCTGCCAGTGGAGCCAACCTTGTGATTGGAAGGTTGGAACTTTCAGTCCCACCCCTTGACTTCCTGGGAGAGCGTCTGGGCTGGCGGTTAAATAATCGCCAATGGGCCAGGCTTTCCTCAGTCATATCTGTAATGAAGCTGCCGTAAAAAATCCCAAATGCAGAGGGTAGAGGCTTCCAGAAGATGTTAAGTCCCTCTGTGCCAACTGTCAGACTCCACAAGGCGGGATGCCCCCTTGTACATCTCTTCATCTGTCAGCTCCTGTTCTTTAACATCCTTTGTCAAATATCAGTGATCTTGTGAGTAAACTGGTTTTTGAGTTCTGTGAGCTGCTTTAGCGAGTAAGCTGAACTGAGGAAAGGTGCAGGCAACAACGCGGAGCTGTGATTGCGCTTGAATTGGTGGGACTAAGCCCTCAGCCTCTGCAGTCTGGTGCTATCTTGGGGTAAATTATGTAAGAATTGAGTTGAATGATAGGGCAACCAGGGGGTGACTGAGAATTGCTTGGTGGTGTGGGTGAAAAAAAGCTTGTGCACTGGAAGTCCAGTGTTTTAGTCTGCTGTACCCCCAAGTAACCTTGGATCCTGGATGCTAGTCTTAGGCTGTCACTAACAAGCTGTTTGACTCTGGAAAAGTCAAGAGACCACTCTGCCTCGGGGCCATATGATCCTCAGGAGTCAAAGGGGAATTACGTTTTCTCTCCAAGTAGAATATATACTCCTTGAGAGTAAGGACTATGCTGTGGACTCCCTCTCCCAGCTTAGTTGCATGTTTTGTCTTGCTGCCTCTTCTGATCATCACTTTAATGAAGACCTTCAGAGACTGGAACATGCAGAATGCTTGTCTTTCCAGAAGGTACACTATCGCCATGCATGCAGACGCTTCCTCAGCACTGGTATGTTGTTTGATATCCAAGACACCTCTCCAAGCAGACAGAGGAGCAGGAGTCATTGAGGGCGATACGGAGATACTCAGAGGGACCCTGGGGGGAGAAAGAAGGGGGGAAAACAGGGACATAGAGTTCTGTATGCCTAGTATTCAGAAGTGCTCAGCACACGCTAGGACTGAAGCATTGCCTATTTTTTGGCTGTATGACAAGCACTTGATCACAGCTTCCTATGTATGTAACTTTGCATGGATGCGTTTTCCAAAATGTCACCCACAGTTATTAGGTATGCAGAGTTTCTCCTTGGCACGGGCCATTAACTACCATTTATGAACTGGTTTAAATCCTGTGAATGGTGCACCCAGGAATGACCTTGGCTCAGGTGTCAGTAAATTATGCTGCACAGCATTTTGCTTCTTGCTACAGTCCCTGGTTTGAAGGTGGCTAATTATTATGCAGTCGGTAGGCATGTCCTTTCCATATTCATGGGATTTCCACTTCTTGGTTGTCTGCTCATTTCCAAGTGCTTTCTGAATTAGTCTCTGAATCTTTTCTGACTTCTCTAAGAAGTATGGTTTAATTTCCATGAAGAATCACCCATGTTTATAAATAACCTCCAAAAGTCACTCTGGCTGTTGAACCTATATAAAGTTGTTTCTGAGATACTCGAGACTTCGGAACAGGGAGCCTGGTAAATGGTAGCAAAGTTTGAGGCTTTGTTCTTTACTGTAGTCCCTATTTTGACCTGGAATTGTATTATAAGACATAGGATTTAATAGCTTTGCTTTTTTTGATCTCTTCTCTCTCTCTCTCTCTCTCCTCCCCATGCTCTCCCAAGAAGAGTGTGAGGGAGTCTCCATGTATATAAGTATATGTGTATATATGTATACGCACGTGTCTGTATGTATACACACAAGTCCTCAAGTAGCTAAGAGAGATATAAACAAGTTGAAGTGGAGGCAAAATGAAGGTGTACAAATTAGATGCATCCAGGACCAGATAGGTATACAAGTGCCGATCCAGGGCTTGTACAGGTATTAAAACCTGTTACAAATTTGGTTCAAAACTTCCTAGCAGCCCGGCGAAAGAAATACAACACACAAAAACTCACAGTACCATTAAAAAAATAAAAGCCAATTCCTTCTTTAGTAAAAACTCAGTCTTCTATTGAGGCCAGAGTGTGCTGTTAATATAGCCCTTGAACCACCACAGGTTTTTGTCCTACAAAGCCCTAAAAAGGAATTCACATTTTAGATAAGCAAGCAGAGAGAAACAAACTTTAAGAAAGTAAAGTTTATTTAAAGGAAGAAAGTAAAGACTCCCAGCTACGCTGTACTTGGAAGGGGCAAGGAAGCCCTTGTGAGCCTGTGTCTAGGGGTATTGAACCCTTTTCCCCCTCTATTCTTAAAGCGCAGCAGCCTACTTTGTGATTGGCTCTTCCTCCCAGTGGCTATTCTCCTCCATGCAGATGTGTTCATTTTCCCAGCTCTTAGCTTACAGTTTCTCTTTTGACCCTCCCTGTCCAAGGTCTCCTAAAATTTACTGTTTACTGCCCTCATTAGCCCTCTTGAATTTCTCTGCCCTTACCTCAAAGGCCTCCCTTAACTCTCTTGAAGTCCCTGCCTGCACTGTCCCTGAAACTGCTGACTTAATCCTAACTTGCCCTGGGACTCACTCACTGAGGTCAATGGATTTGCACAAAAGGACAGAGTGCCCTGCCATCCTTGACATAGCTGAGGCAGCTTTGTGCTTCCATTCTGGGCTCGCGTGTATAGCTGCTGTGTGTTCGCGTGTTGAGGTGGGGGCAGGGCTGGGTGCTCTCTAGGGAGCAGAGGCTCCATGCAAAGGGAAGCAGGTTTCTGTACTGTACCTTGTAGTCCTGTGTCATCCACGCTGAAAGAGGACTTTGGAGACCACCTCCCTGTCCAGGTCAGTTTGGACATCTGAACAGACTTGTCTACAGGGAACCCTAAAGGATGTGTGTGGTGCCAGGAAAGGGGCACAGAGCAAGTTCTTGATGATTCTAGGCAGACGGGTCAAGGAAGGAGTCTTGGAGCCCTCGGTGACTTTTTATGCTTTTATTTACAGAGGTGACCAGGTACATGGTAGGCAGGGGGCCTGGGGGGCCAGGAGGCTGGCAGGCATCTTCCCTCTCTGGGCTAGCTCTAGCCTCTCAGCTCTGCTTCTATTGCTGCTTCTTCTTTCTCCTCTCTGCCTGTCTCTCCCCTGCTCTGCTGCGCTGCTGCTCTTGTTCTCCTATTCTTTTGCTGGCGTCCTCGTGACGTCGCCCTTATACGCCCGTGTCTGAGCCCAGATGCACCCACTTGCACATGCCCACTTAGGCATGCGTGCAGAACCGCCGCTGTCCATCATCACACCAATGGCTGGAGGGCGGAAAAGCCTGATCATCACTTTTCTCTGACCCTACACTGTGCTTGCCAGGGCTGGGTGTGAATCCTCCTGGCCACCATAGACATCTTTGACCTTCTTCTCCTACCTGGTATGATTACAGCTTTGCTCCTGCCTGTGGAGGACCAGTCTGAGGAATCCTAGAACTGGGGGGCAGATGGTCAGGGTGCTCCTCTGGCACCCTGTGGTGAGGCATGAAGCAGGGAACAGGTGTCACGGGGAGGTGGGGTCCCCTAGTGCACAGGATGTCCTTTTCTCAGAGTCTCTGTGTGTCACCACATTGATATCAATGGCACAGAGATACTTCTTGGGTGTAAAATAACAATGCTCATGGTGTCATCTTTTCAGCCAGAAAGACTGAGGCCCTATTTTGATCATCACTCATTAAGCAAATGGACTTTAAAGATCTTTGGTTCTCTGAGTTCACTTGTGTGTCTGTTCCCTAGAAGTCAAAGGACATTTCTATCTCTCTTTTTTCTCTTTCTCATAGTGAAGTTTTTTATTTGTTTGTTTTTGTTATTGTATTATTTTTTTCAAGGTCACAGTGGTTTACAACATTGATTAGGGGTATGTATCTTCTCTAATTGACATCGCACCAATCTCTTCCTTGCTCTGTTCATTTATTTGGGATTTTTCTTGGTTTCCTGGCACTGCAGACAAGCCCCTACTCCCTGCCTGGGGCTTGGGAATCTTCACAATCTGGTGGATTGGGACATAGAGGGCTAGAACTTGTGTGACTACTTTGGTCTCTGGTAGCATTCAATAGCAGCTGCTAGAGAAACTTCTGGTTCCAAGAGATACCTCAGACTTGGAGATATAATTCTCTGCAGAAGTGATTAGGTCTTAGGATACAAAAAGTGTTTATTGGGTAACTGCTGAATCCTTCCTGCTGCTTAGCACTACCTGGGGTGCAGAGAGCTTGTTGTACATTTCAGAGCTGCTGGTTACTTAATTCTCGTCATACCTCTGTCAGGGAGTACATCAGACAGAGTGTTTCTGGTTACAGTGACATAAAATACTCCAGCTGGCTTGATACATAAAGGGGATTTACTGACTCTTTCATGTAACTCATATGCCTGGAAGCAATGGCATTCAGGTGAAGCTTGATCTAGGTCTCAAAGGTATTCTGAATGCCAGCTACCCTTCCTGTCCCGGCCCTATCTCCCTTGAATAGACTTCATCCACAAGTTCATACTGAAGGCTTTTGGCAGCTCAGGAAAATTTGCAGCTTCAACCACTTGCTGGAGTTCTAATTCCTACAACCTCACATTGTATCATACAGTACAAGAGAAGGCCTCCTTTTCTTCTTTTCTGGCTGAGACAATGCATTATAACTAGATAAATTTCAGGTGTTCATCTTTGGTGATCAATATGTGTATATACTACTTTAAATTTCCGACTAAAAGTCTAATTCCATCATTCACCGTGTAACTGACCATGTTTATTGCATCCCACCTCCTTTCTTCTCCCCTTCTGATAACCACAAATTGGCCTTATTGTGTAAGTTTATTTTTGTTTTATTTGGTTCTTTTGTTTGTTTTGCTTCATGTACCATATAATAGTGAAATCATATAATCTCTAGGAAAGAACTAGTGAAATATGGCTTATTTCACTAATAGACACACATATCTATGTTCTTCTATATTGTTGCAAGTGGCAGAATTTCATCTTTTTTATAGCCGAGTAGTATTCCATTGTTTATATGTAACACACTTTGTTCAATCATTTGTTGATGGCTGCATCAACAGTGTTTAGTGTTGAGGGTCTCTTCTAATACACTGTTTTATTTTTTTTTAATACATTGTTTTAGAATAAGGAGAGACTTTGTTCATTTCCATAAACTCCAGGAAAATCTCTGCATT
This sequence comes from Galemys pyrenaicus, assembly GCA_019455555.1. Taxonomy (NCBI): domain Eukaryota; kingdom Metazoa; phylum Chordata; class Mammalia; order Eulipotyphla; family Talpidae; genus Galemys; species Galemys pyrenaicus. The sequence goes on from JAGFMF010011399.1 coordinate 2,129,805, forward strand.
CCTTGACTTTAAGTAGTTTTCATGTCCATCCTTGAATAAATTTTTTATGACCAGAAAATTCATATACCCTGAATGAACTAGGAATCCTACCTTAAAGCTGGGGATGGGTTAAACCTCATTACTTCATATGATTAAGAATATGGAGTGAAACAAAGCTTTCTGATATGGAAGGAGGGAATTTGATTGGTGGATAAGAATAAAGCTTGCATTTCATCATGTGAGAACTTGGGGCTTTTGCGGTATCATTTAATAAGGTGCTAGCATATGTGCGGGCTATTTTTCATCTCTACGATTAAGTGCCCAATTTATTGAGGGTCTGGGTAACAGATTTTTCTGTTTCCCCAAGATCCAGTACAATGTGATGCCCTTAGAGGGTACTTCCTAAAGATTTGTTGATTGAATGGAATAGAGTGGTTAGGGAGGTGTGAGACATGGTAATGGAACTGAGAAAAAGCTTAAATGGCTAAATTGGTCTCAGATCATAAAGCACAAGAAAGAAAAAAATACTTATTTAAACTTTTTTTCTTAATTTTTATCTTAACAGACCTAGCAAAGGTTGGGGACTCATCAACATCCTTGAGTTGAGTTTCAAGGCCAGCTGGGCTGAGAAAAGCAGAAGAGTAAGGGACTACCCAGGGAAGGAGGGACCTACCAACACATTCAGAATTCCAGTTATCTAAAGAAAAGCCTCTTCACATTCTTCACATATGAAGCACCCTGTATCTAGCCAGTGAACTTCAATCAACTTCACATTTCTTCACCCAAACTTGCTTTTTATCCAATGAAACTTAACAATTTGTTCTCGACCTGGGTCCCCTAAACTTGTATAACCTCATTTAAAATTTTTTTTGCTTTATTTATTTATTTAAAAATTTATATGTAAATTGAGGTAATACTCTGATACGGATACCCCCATCAGGTGCAGCCACTGTAGTGCACCCACCACCATATCACTCATGGTCCACCCCATCATGGTCCATTGTGCTTCCTTCCCTTTTTAATCAGGGAAGTACATTTAAATTAATCTCCTACCTCCTAGCTATCGATTTGCAAATAAAGCTAATTTGTCAAACACCTGGTATCTTAAAATAATTTATGCACTTTGGGTAGAGAGCTCATTCTCAGTAATATTAACTGATTTGGCTCCCGTGGTGGATTAAAATGGAGACCGAGGAAGTAAATCTGAATAGACTCGGAAACTGTGAGGCAGCTGAGAATCTGGGGTTGGCCAGTAGAGAGTCAGACTTTCTGAAGACTGAGGCAGGAGGCGGGAGAAGGGAGGAGGGAGAAGCAGATGAGCTGAGCTGCTGAGGCTGACGAAGGGAAGGCCGCTGAGGAGGTGGTGTCCGAGACCACAAACTCAGGGGGTGGAGAGAGCCTGGAAAAGACCTTGTGTGGCACTGCCTCCTCCATGGTCGCCCCAAATACTATGAAGAAAAAGTGACTGCCTTGGAGATTAGGGAATAATAATACAAGAAATTCCCAGTGCAGTCACAGAATTTGTTGTTTGGCCCTGTAGATCACGTTGTACTTGGGATTAAGTAATGAAACTTGGATTGAACTTTGGTCTGGTTAATTGAACCAAGAAGGTCGTGGATGTGGATGTGTGTGCAAGGAACCAAATAAAGATCAAGGAAAGGAATAAGAACAATAATAATAATAACAACAACAGCAATAAAGACACAGAAACCAAAAATGAGGAGACAAGGAC